>MVGU01001180.1:137500-167500 GCA_002005505.1 Botryococcus braunii
CTCATAATCACGTCACCCCTAGATACATAGAACTATAAGTCTCATATCCAGACCAACCAACAACAATCATTCAGGACAAGTACAGCATTCCCCACTTTAAACTACACATAAAAGGCAAACCCTACATTATTACATATCACCTAAGCCCATATACCCTACAGGATGAGTAGGCACATTTATATATAAACCGCTCACCCTTCAACGGCTATCACCGCAACTTCATTATCAAGGTAGCAGTTGAGTGTGACCCACACCTCACTTTTACAACAAGTTCCCAACGAAAGCCGTGGATTGGACACCGAGCCCTTACATCGCTCTCAGCGATTTAAGACCAGAGAATCCAAAGTGGACTTGTAAAGTCTTAGTTCTATACGGACACCTCTTTTATGGCCCAGATCTCCGGCTGTACTACAAATTCATAGTAGGAGATGACAGAGGCTGTTGCATACCAGTAATCATCCTTGACATAGAAACAAATGCATGGCTACTTGTCAGCCTCGGATTCCTTAAAACATTTGACATCGGCCAGTTCTCCGTGATATCTTGAGGACGCCATCAAGCGAGTTGCGTGCCAACATGACATTTTACATCTCCGGTTAACCCTCACTAACTATGACAATGAGCATGTGCGTAGGGTACATCTTAGTCCCTTCACCATGCGTTACACCATTCGTACGGGCTTTCCCAACCCCTGTGCGGTACATCCCAACCGGGCGAACGACAGCACAAGCAATAAAAACAGCTTCACATGTAGTCACTAGCACCCCGAAACACTCTTGCATCAGCACACACCAACTTCGCACGATTTTCAAGTGAACTCCACTCGTCCCATGTATTTCAGGCAACCCCATCCTCGCAGAACTTCTTTTAACCACCTGTCTGCCATGCAAGAATCACCACTTTTAATTTACTCCTCGACATTCCTTAGACATAAAACCAATAACCAATCTCCAATCACGAGATTGGTGTCACCACCTTCGAAGATGAACTATCCAAGGACGATTTTGACATCGCCGAAATTTACGGATTTCATAATGCCCTTTTCCAAAATGGTGATCTGTATGTCATAGAAGGGTACTGCCCTTCGGCCTATACTACCATTGCGACCCTGTCCATCTCTCTTTTTTCCTTTCTCCTGGACCGCCGCGTTGTCTTGCTTCGCTACCCCTCTTCTCGCTAGCGCCAGCCTACTTCCAGAGCTCGCGGTTCGTGGACTTCCCAGTCCACGCAGACCGCTAACCATGAGCTCTGTCTGGTGCAGGTGTGGGCCCTAATCACTTTTCGTCGTCTCTCGTAACCTCCACTTAGCTTGTTTATGCTGCTGTGACGGGCGAGCGAGGACATGCTAGCAAGGTCCGCAACACAAACCTCCACATTGAATCAGCGCGCCTGCCTCTGTTTTACCCTCATTTTTGTGTTGTTTTTTCCATCATGCTTATTTATGGAATTCTGTACGGGTACTGCGATGGAATTTCGGGCGGTATGTGGGGACCACCGGTGGTCCATTTGCAGATCCTTATCCGCACACTTACTCACCACTCACAATCATTCGTCTTTTCCGGTTTATACTGAGCAGCAACTGTTTTGCCGTTTTTTAACGGTGCTTTTACTGGTTGTCCTCCCTGTCAGCACTGCTCACATAGCCACGAATACTTTTCAATTTGCTGCGCAACGTGTGGACTTGTTATGCATACTCGCTTACAGACATATCACCATGCACTGTTTATATGACCTCCACACACCACAACCCAATGTATGCATGTCAACGGACCTTCTGGGGTATAGTGCTGGCCACATCTGCCAGCTGGGGTCCCACCCAAACTTTTAGTTACAGGTACGAAAATGCCACCGCTCCCTCAGGTCCACAACTCATTTCACCGGATGCTGTGGATGTGGGCGGTTGGGGGGGGGGGGGGGGGGCGGGGGGGTGAGGGTAGTTTTTTAAGGTGTCCACATACATTGTAAAAGGTGGGGGGGGGGGGGGGGGTTGGACCGTCCGTATGGAACCCATGTGATATTCTCTTTCAGGGTGTTGGGGGTTTTCCTTATTAGTAACTTCACCGGGTCAAACAGCTGGGAGTAGTGGGGTGGGAGTTTGGGGCTCCCGCCCCCATCTTCCTTTTTCTATCGCATTCGAGGGTATTGGCACCCGCCTCCTACACGGATTATGTACCGGTAAGCCCGATTGACAGTCGTCTTTTAGGGCCTCATGCGGTGTCGGCTTTACACAAATGAGGGAGGAACACACTGGGTAGAACTATTCCTTGGGGAATGGGGTAGGAGGTACACACTCGGGCTAGTCTTCCTGGCAAGTTTATACCATTCAGATCCCTCAAGGGAGGCGTTATCACGGTCCTTTATCGTTTGTGTAGTACCGGCCTTGGTCGACCTTGCACTCTGCAACAACTCCACCCTGATGCTTTGCCCGCGTTTCTAGGGTGATGTTCTCATTATCGGTTACGCAGGGATGTTTTTCCTCTTGGGGCAGTCCGGGATCCCGTATGAGGGCATTGCACACAGAGGGATAGGCGGCCTGGGAGCGGGCCTACTTCTCTCTCTCACACACACACACACACACACACACACACACACACACACACACACACACACACACACACATACACACACACACACACACACACACACACACACACACACACACACACACACACACATCCACCCACCCACATCACCACACGCACCCACATCCCCACACACACACACACACACACACATACCCAAACTGCCACACACCCCCCCCCCACACACACCCCACCCAGACACCTGTTGGCGTGAGAGTCACTAGCTTCAGACCCGCCTCTCATTTTCCCAACCCCATTTTTTCCTTCCTCCTGATGCTCCGCGTTGTCTTCCTTCGCCACCCCTCTTCTCGCCAGCGCCACACTCCTTCCAGAGCTCGCGGTTTGTGGACCTCCCAGTCCTCGCAAACCGCTAACCATGAGCTGTGTCCGGTGCAGATGTGGGCCCTAATGACTTCTAGTCGTCTCTCGTAACGTCCACTAAGCCTGTTAAAGCTGCTGTGACTGGCGAGCGAGGACATGCTGTCATGGTCCGCAACACAAACCTCCACATTGAGTCAGCGCGCCTGCCGCTGTTTTCCCCTCATTTTTGTGTTGTTTTTTCCATCGTACTTATTTATGGGATTCTGTACGGGTACTGCGATGAAATTTCGAGCGGTATGTGGGGACCATCGGTGGTCCATTGGCAGATCCTGATCCGCACACTTACTCACCACCCACAATCATTCGTGTTTTCCGGTTTATTCGGAGCAGCAAATGTTTTGCCGTTTTTTGAGGGTGCTTTTACGGGTTGTCCTCCCTGTCAGCACTGCTCACATAGCCACGAATACTTTTCAATTTGCTGCGCAACGTGTGGACTTGTTATGCATACTCGCTTACAGACATATCACCATGCACTGTTTATATGACCTCCACACACCACAACCCAATGTATGCATGTCAACGGACCTTCTGGGGTATAGTGCTGGCCACATCTGCCAGCTGGGGTCCCACCCAAACTTTTAGTTACAGGTACGAAAATGCCACCGCTCCCTCAGGTCCACAACTCATTTCACCGGATGCTGTGGATGTGGGCGGTTGGGGGGGGGGGGGGCGGGGGGGTGAGGGTAGTTTTTTAAGGTGTCCACATACATTGTAAAAGGTGGGGGGGGGGGGGGGGGTTGGACCGTCCGTATGGAACCCATGTGATATTCTCTTTCAGGGTGTTGGGGGTTTTCCTTATTAGTAACTTCACCGGGTCAAACAGCTGGGAGTAGTGGGGTGGGAGTTTGGGGCTCCCGCCCCCATCTTCCTTTTTCTATCGCATTCGAGGGTATTGGCACCCGCCTCCTACACGGATTATGTGCCGGTAAGCCCGATTGACAGTCGTCTTTTAGGGCCTCATGCGGTGTCGGCTTTACACAAATGAGGGAGGAACACACTGGGTAGAACTATTCCTTGGGGAATGGGGTAGGAGGTACACACTCGGGCTAGTCTTCCTGGCAAGTTTATACCATTCAGATCCCTCAAGGGAGGCGTTATCACGGTCCTTTATCGTTTGTGTAGTACCGGCCTTGGTCGACCTTGCACTCTGCAACAACTCCACCCTGATGCTTTGCCCGCGTTTCTAGGGTGATGTTCTCATTATCGGTTACGCAGGGATGTTTTTCCTCTTGGGGCAGTCCGGGATCCCGTATGAGGGCATTGCACACAGAGGGATAGGCGGCCTGGGAGCGGGCCTACTTCTCTCTCTCACACACACACACACACACACACACACACACACACACACACACACACACACACACACATACACACACACACACACACACACACACACACACACACACACACACACACACACACATCCACCCACCCACATCACCACACGCACCCACATCCCCACACACACACACACACACACACACAAACCCAAACTGCCACACACCCCCCCCCCCACACACACCCCACCCAGACACCTGTTGGCGTGAGAGTCACTAGCTTCAGACCCGCCTCTCATTTTCCCAACCCCATTTTTTCCTTCCTCCTGATGCTCCGCGTTGTCTTCCTTCGCCACCCCTCTTCTCGCCAGCGCCACACTCCTTCCAGAGCTCGCGGTTTGTGGACCTCCCAGTCCTCGCAAACCGCTAACCATGAGCTGTGTCCGGTGCAGATGTGGGCCCTAATGACTTCTAGTCGTCTCTCGTAACGTCCACTAAGCCTGTTAAAGCTGCTGTGACTGGCGAGCGAGGACATGCTGTCATGGTCCGCAACACAAACCTCCACATTGAGTCAGCGCGCCTGCCGCTGTTTTCCCCTCATTTTTGTGTTGTTTTTTCCATCGTACTTATTTATGGGATTCTGTACGGGTACTGCGATGAAATTTCGAGCGGTATGTGGGGACCATCGGTGGTCCATTGGCAGATCCTGATCCGCACACTTACTCACCACCCACAATCATTCGTGTTTTCCGGTTTATTCGGAGCAGCAAATGTTTTGCCGTTTTTTGAGGGTGCTTTTACGGGTTGTCCTCCCTGTCGGCACCTCTCACATAGCCACTAGTCCTTTTCAATTTGCTGCGCAACGCGTGGACTTGCTATACATACTCACTTACAGACATATCACCATTGTAACGGTCTCCTCGTATTGCTGTAATCATAGCTTCCGCCTGTGACATGTGGGGATTCTACTCGTTACCCGTTACAAGTGCTCCACCGGCTCTTGGCGGGATATTCCTAACTGGCTCTTATGTACCTCCTATCGGGGGGGTACTCGCCCGAGCCTATGGAGGGAAGTAGGGCGCCATGCTATGGCATTGGGCATTGATTACTGACTCAGAGAGTAATCTTACTCGTAAGGAGCTCCGTGTCTCAACTATTATTCCCTTTCTCTTCCCTTGCATTGCTGAGTACTACAACCATGCACTGTTTATATGACCTCCACACACCACAGCCCACTGTATGCATGTCAAAGGACCTTTTGGGGTATGGTGCTGGCCACATTTGCCAACAGGGGTCCCACCCCAACTTTCAGTTACAGGTACGAAAATGTCACCGCCCCCTCAGGTCCACAACTAATTACACATGATGCTGTGGATGTGGGCGGTTCCGGGGGGGGGGGGGGGTGAGGGTAGTAAGTGTCCACGTACATTGGAAAAGGGGGGGGGGGGGGAAGGGGGGTTGACCGTCCGTATGGAACCCATGTGCTATTCTCTTTCTAAGTGTTGGGGGTTTTCCTCATTAATGACTAATATTAGTAACTCTACCGAGTCAAACTGCTGGGAGTAGTGAGGTGGGAGTTTAGGGCTCCCGCCGCCATCTTCCTTTTTCTATCTCTCATGCTTATACCACTCCCAACACCACTAGCTAAGCACAGGAATGATTACACAATTTGTTTGCAGTGATAATATGCGTGTTTTCAAAATGAATTCAAAGATTGTCATACATGTTATGCGTGTGACACCAATAAAGGAATATATCCTTTTGCACTATAAGCGCGTATACTACCTTCTCTTGGAACTAACCTGGTCCATTTCCTCCTGTTGCAGGCTCTCCTACGCTGCAGCATTCCCAGTATGGCGCACATAGGCCCCTCTCGCCTCCAAAATCCTGTCACCTCTGTGCCTTTGTTGAATGAATTGGTCAATACTGTACTTAGTGACATCCCCTGTCACATGCCATCAACAGCAGTGTAAACTATAGCCTTTATAGCCCTTTATGAACGGTATAGATCATACTCGTACCTCAATGACATAACACGTGACTTGTACGATATGCGTTCTCAATAGACATTACGTATGGTAGTACTTTAGGATCCCTGCAGTCCGAGCCATCCCTGGGCAGCCCAGGAACGGCTTGGTACTTGTCCGAAGCATGTTGGTATCCTTGACCAACCTCTACTGTTGGAGAGTGCTGTGTGCTGTTCCTGGAAACGTTGTAGCGTGGACGGTTTTTCCCACAGGCTACGAACTGACGCTGACGTCGTGCCATCACTGCAGGTGTGTTTAGGATTCTCAAAGTCGTTCCAGATATAATTGTGCTCAAATATTTAGACCAGCTAGATATTACTGCTGTGTGCATTGATGAGAGTGCATGACGAGAGCGCACTGAATGTTTGACCTCATTGAGACTTATGTTGAAGTCCACCGTTGTGGCTGTAAGATAGTTTCACTGTACAAACATCACAAAG
Source organism: Botryococcus braunii (assembly GCA_002005505.1). NCBI lineage: Eukaryota > Viridiplantae > Chlorophyta > Trebouxiophyceae > Botryococcus > Botryococcus braunii. The sequence goes on from MVGU01001180.1 coordinate 144,208, forward strand.
AGACCTTGCTGAGTTACTGATGAACTATTATTGTATTCTAGTGAGGTAAAGTAGACATCGCAAGGCCTCTTTGGTGCTGAACTCTGCTATCAGGCAAGGCGTAGTGTTACGTGGTCTTTAGCAAGAGTGAGAGCAGTTAACATCATTTGTAAGACTTGTCCGAAGCATGTTGGTATCCTTGACCAACCTCTACTGTTGGAGAGTGCTGTGTGCTGTTCCTGGAAACGTTGTAGCGTGGACGGTTTTTTCCCATAGGCTACGAACTGATGCTGCCGTCGTGCCATCACTGCATGTGACGCCGCAAGCAGAAATGCTTGAGGTTATGGGCCCACGCTTTCCAAGCTGAGCTTGCAGTGGCGCACGACAGATTTCCATGGAGAAAAGGGGTTTCGGACCCTGCTTCGAGACTGCGAGTTTCACTGAAGAATGAGGTCTGGCCGTTCAAACATATCGAGCTAGTCACGTAAAATTATTCCTTCAGTAGTGCTGGAAGGAATTGTTGTACAGTAGCAAGTGGGCTGGGAAAGCAGAAGTACTTCTGGGACTGATCAACTCAGTGTCAGAGCTAGGAAGAAGTGCTTCCAGGGGAAGTCATCTAAGGCTTGGAGTGAAGAACTGGCTTGATCATGAAAACTAGAAGCAGACAAGTGATCATGAAAACGAGAAGTAAGCGCAGTGCAACGGAGTCTGGATCAGCTGGGTCTGGCTCCTCCATCAGTGCATCACCCAGCCAGCCAGCAAACTCCACTGCGCAGAGTGGAGAGATGTGCATCGCAATGACGAAAACCGGTGGCGTCGTCACCACGAATGTCAAATGTCCAGTGACTCTGGACAGAGAGGGAGTGGAATTTCCACTCTAGGATCTGGCATATGTGGCAGCCTGTGGCCTCAAAAGGTGAAAGGCAGGCATTGAAGCTCCAATGCCAGACACAGAGGAGAATGCAGCAGCGCTCCTGATGCTGATTGAGAGCGTCCCCAAGGCGTGCGGTGCCAAGCTGGCTGCAATGCAAGTGGCAGCCAATGCCTACCAGTGGGTTCGAGAGCGTTTTACTGGAGGGGCACACCAGGAGGTAACATCACGCTGGCTGGAGCTCCTACACACCAGCATGGGAGAGACACAAACGTTGGAGGACTACTATAACAGGAAGGTGGCACTCTTCCATGCGCTCAAGCGAAATGGGCACTCCATCATGGAGAGAGAAGCCAAGCTGGCAATCATCAAGGGCCTGCCAGAGGAAGCGAAGGAGACTGGGATGTTCTCCTCATCTGCTGGGAAGGATCTGGAGGGACTGTGGGAGATCATCTCCACCACAGCCAAGGGACTGGGCTTCAACGACCAGGTCCCCAGAGTCACCCATGTGGCCAGGGCAGCCATCACACCAGCCTACTCCACCACACCAGGGAATGCAAGCCCACAGGTGACCAAGCTGGAGGCCAGGGGGGCCAAGCTTCATCGACCAAGGTGGAGGGACGGGACCGGCGTGACAACAGGCGCTGCCGCTACTGCAACAAGCTAGGCCATTTTGAGAGGAACTGCCTCAAGAAGGAGGCGGACGAGAAGATGCAACATAACCTGCAGCAAGTCATGGCTGCAATGGCCAATCTGCTTCTGCAATTCCAAAATCAAGCGTCGGTTGCAGTGGCTCGACCTCCGGAGGGCAGCGGGAACGGCAACAACTTTTTCCCCGGGGGATATCCACCACCCTCTGGTATGTTTTCCATGATTTCTCTGAATGTCTTAAGACCAACACGTGTCATGCCAGAAGCGAGAAGTTTTCTGGTTGACAGTGGAGCCACCGTCCACCTAGTCAATGATCTGTCCCAGCTACATTCCCCCACCCTGCACAGAAATCCCATTTCTTTGCATATGGCTACATCAGATGCCACGGGACAGATAATTGCAACTGGTTCCCTGTGCTTGAGCAGTGCAGAACAGCAACCCCTGTGGCTTCACAATGCGCATTGTGTTCCTTCAGCTACAGCTAATCTGATTTCAGTGACAGCTGCTATACGTGATGGGGCTAGTTTTGTGACAGACAGTGTGGGAAGTTACACTGAAATGCGTGGCGTTCAAAACTGGTCTTGTTCAATTGCACAGAGAAATGGCTTGTATTTCTTGCAGAAGGTCAGTCCAGTCAGAAACCCTGTCTCTGTGTTTGTTAACACAGCCAGAGCACCAGTCGCTCATGATTGCAGATTGAGAGCACTGTGGCACAGTAGACTGGGACACCCAGGGGTGGTTAATATGAGGCGACTGCAGTCTGAAGATTTGGTCATGGGCATCCCTGTATCTCTCTCCCCTTGCGCAAACTATCACTCTTCATGTGAAGCGTGCATTCAAGGAAAGCACGCTTTCCTCCTTTTGGAACCAGTCCCTCTTTTGGAACCAGTTCCAGAGCAGCCACTGAGCCCCTTGAGAGAATTCATTTGGACACAGTTGGCCCCATCTCCCCTACAGCTATTACTGGGGAGCGCTTCTTTGTCACGATTGTGGATGAGGCTACGCACTATGTCATAGCCCTGGCAGTAAAAACCAAGGATGCAATAAGTAGTGCAGTCAGAGACCTCCTGATTTTTTGGCAGAGGCAGTTGAACCGCTCTGTTAAGTGCATTCGTACTGACAGGGGGACATAATTCCTCAACAGTACATTGAAGGGTTTCTGTACGCATGACGGAATTAAATTTGAGACCTCTGCAGCATACACGCCTCAGCAAAATGGCGTTGCTGAACGGATGAACCGAACAATTAAGGAGAAGGCCAGAACACTCATGTTGCATGCAGCTGCCAAACTGTCACTCTGGAAGGAAGCAGTGGAGACAGCCTGCATCCTGTACAATATGGGACCTGTGGCTGGATGTGACAAGACGCCTTATGAAGCCTTCCATGGGGTAAAGCCCGATGTATCCCTGCTCAGGACTTTTGGCTGTCTAGCACATGTGCACATACCTGATCACCAAAGGGGAGTGTTTGAGTCTAAGACCTCCCCTGGTCTCTTCACAGGGTATTCCAGTGTGTCAAAGGCATATAGAATTTATATGGGAAACAGGATTTAGAAAGAAAGCAGAGACGTTACCTTTCTGGAGCACCTAAGGGGCGAAGACAGAGTGGGGCTTAGCACCATGTCTCCTGTGAGTCCAAATGCAGTCCAGCAGCCCTTTGCCTTGCCTTTTGTACAACAGGAGGGCCAACAGTCCTTGGGTCAGTTGTCTTTTTGGGACTCAGATGATCCTGAGCCTCTCTGCAACCGAGAGGTCAACGTGCAGCAGTCCGGACCTGACTCCCCCTGTGCAACCACCCCCTGTGCAACTACCCCATGTGCAATCAACCCCTGTGAGAATTCTGAGACTACAAGTGTCAACGTGGACGGGGAGCCCACTTCCTCGGAGCCGAGCCATACGCAGTCCGGCCACAGCTGGTCCGTACTCGGACACATGGAGAACCTGGCGCGAGGAGGCCAGGAGACCAAGTCACACCTGCAACGTTTGAATAATGTGCAAGAATGTGTTCGAATGGAAATTGGGGCCATGGGTGTCCGAGGGCAAGACGGGCTGACCCGGCAGCAACGGTCTGATCAGAGAGTAGCAGCACGTGAGGCTGCAGCTGAGGTCACTGTGGAACATGATGGAGATGTGAGTGATGGAGAGAATAGGAGAATGTCAGAGGCCATTTGCCCAGGGGAAGCAACGGAAGCTCAGCCTAATGGACAGGACTTGGCCAGGCCGGAGGGCATGTCTGATCATGTAAGCACTGAGAGTGAGGCAAGAGAGGTCAGTTTGGAGATTTCCAATCAGACACTTGATGGACAAAGGGAGTCTTCAGATGGCCAGGCTCTGCGTGCTTGTGAGGGACACACTGGGGAGTCACATGTGTGTTGTGAGAGTACAAGCGTGGATGAGAGAGACACCACTGCATGGTATCGCACAGTGCTAAATTATGCTGCGCCTTTGAGTGATGAGTGCGTTTGGGACATGATGAGTGATGTAAGACCCAGATTCAGTGGAGCAGCATGTGAATCCTCTAAGGAGAGAAAGCTGCAGACACCTGCAGAGTGGGAGAGAGTCGGAGAGGTGTGTAACACAGTAACCTCGAGCGAAAGGGTAGTGGAAGCACGCGCGTGTGAGCCAAGAGAGGATAGCCATGTTCTGCATGATCACAATCTGAATCCTGTAAAGGGTCAGATACCTGGGGTGAGGTGGTCCAAGGTGCCAGTCCTTGGAAACCTCAGGGAGGCGCAAAGATCCCCTCAGTGGGAATTCTGGCGCCAGGCAATGCAAGAGGAGCAAGATTCTCTTGATGCGCACGTTGAGAGACCCAGGGGACACAAGGTGATCCCTGTGCATTGGATCTTCTCTGTGAAGACTGATGCACATGGGAACGTGTTGAGATTTAAGGCTCGGCTTGTAGCCCAGGGCTGTAGACAGATAACTGGAGTTGATGTAGATGAGGTCTTTGCACCTACCAGTAGCTATGGGTCCAGGAGGACTTTGCTAGCAACTGCTGCAGCAAAGAACATGGATATTCACCAGGTGGATATAAAGACCGCCTTTTTGAATGGTGAATTAGAGGAGGAGGTGTATGTGACACAGCCTCCTGGGTTTGATAATGGCAACCCCAACATTGTGTGCAGACTGCGTAAGGCCCTTTATGGCCTGAAGCAGGCTCCCAGGGCCTGGCACAAGACCCTGAATGAGAAGCTGCTGAGTATGGGATATGAAGTGTGTAAGAGCGATGCGGGAGTTTACATCAAGAGACACGAGGATGGGGAGCTGTCATACATGCTTGTGTATGTTGATGATCTTTTGATTGTGGCAATGGGTGCGGAAGAGATAGAATGGGCAAAAAGAGAGCTGTTGGCAAGCTTCAAGATTCATGACCTTGGTGAAATCAAGGATTTCTTGGGCTGCCAGATCCTGAGAGATAGAGAGAATCGGTGCCTATCACTGAGCTGCGTGCCTAAGATTGATGCACTGTGTGAGAAGTTTGTGGTGAGTGCTGAGTCACGTACAGTCGATACTGCCATGAGTAAAGACTTTGTGATGTCTGGGATGCCGCAGGTTACAGTGGGTGAGACCAGCTTTGGGTCTGGGACTCCACTGCCTCCCGGGCATAGATATTGTGAGCTTGTTGGGTCTCTGTTGTATATTGCTAATACAACTCGACCTGACATAGCTCAGGCTGTGGGTGTTCTGTCCCGTTACCGGAACGCTCCCACCACTGCCCACATGAATGAGGGCTTGAGGGTATTCAGGTATCTTCAGTCTACTCGAGAGTGTGTCTTAGTGCTGGGAGGGAAAGGGCATGTGTTAGAAGGTCATGTTGATGCAGATTATGCTGGCGATATTGACAGCAGGCATTCTACCTCGGGGTATGTGCTATCAGTGTTTGGCAGTGCTGTGGTCTGGGGTAGTAAGAAGCAACACTCAGTTGCTACCTCCACTGTGGAGGCAGAATTCATGGCAACCAGTCTGGCTATTAAGGAGCTTAACTGGCTGCGTGGGTTCATGGAGGAAATCGTAAGTCCTCCTTGGTCAGTGAAGCTATACTGTGACAATCAGGGGTGCATTGCTAACCTGAAAAACCCACTGTATAGCAAGTATACTAAGCACATTGCAGTGTGCTTCCACTTTGCACGTGAAGCTACTGCAAAGGGGCAGGTTACACTCTGCTATGTGGAGTCTGCAAGGAACAATGCAGACATGCTGACAAAGCCTCTCGCTCGCCCTGACTTCCAGGTGCACAGGCGAGGGTTTGGACTTGTGAAGATGACATAGGTGACATGGTGCTGTCAAGGGAAAGTGTTGAATGAATTGGTCAATACTGTACTTAGTGACATCCCCTGTCACATGCCATCAACAGCAGTGTAAACTATAGCCTTTATAGCCCTTTATGAACGGTATAGATCATACTCGTACCTCAATGACATAACACGTGACTTGTACGATATGCGTTCTCAATAGACATTACGTATGGTAGTGCTTTAGGATCCCTGCAGTCCGAGCCATCCCTGGGCAGCCCAGGAACGGCTCGGTACTTGTCCGAAGCATGTTGGTATCCTTGACCAACCTCTACTGTTGGAGAGTGCTGTGTGCTGTTCCTGGAAACGTTGTAGCATGGACGGTTTTTCCCACAGGCTACGAACTGACGCTGCCGTCGTGCCATCACTGCAGGTGTGTTTAGGATTCTCAAAGTCGTTCCAGATATGATTGTGCTCAAACATTCAGACCAGTTAGATATTACTGCTGTGTGCATTGATGAGAGTGCATGACGAGAGCGCACTGAATGTTTGACCTCATTGAGACTTATGTTGAAGTCCACCGTTGTGGCGCTAAGACAGTTTCACTGTACAAACATCACAAAGAGACCTTGCTGAGTTACTGATGAACTATTATTGTATTCTCTTGACGTAAAGAAAACATCGCAAGGCCTCTTTGGTGCTGAACTCTGCTATCAGGCAAGGTGTAGTGTTACGTGGACTTTAGCAAGAGTGAGAGCAGTTAACATCATTTGTAAGACTTGTCCGAAGCATGTTGGTATCCTTGACCAACCTCTACTGTTGGAGAGTGCTGTGTGCTGTTCCTGGAAACGTTGTAGCGTGGACGGTTTTCCCACCGGCTACGAACTGACGCTGCCGTCGTGCCATCACTGCAGGTGACGCCGCAAGCAGAAATGCTTGAGCCTTACAAAGACCCTTGCTACTGTATACCTACGACGCCCTGGCAGTCACATCACACAGCACTACATCCTCTTGGTGAGCACGACAGCAATGCGCATGGCAAGTGGAAATACTGCATCTTGAACCACCTGCAACCAATTCTGTAATCAGTACTGCTGCTGACCTCACATATTTTCTGGATGAATGGATGGGCACGTGCCGCTTTGTGCACAGAGTACCGATACCGGATGAAATAATGAATGACCAATAACCGATGAATGACGAGTGATTGGATCCGGGGATTGGATCTGGCCAGATCCAATCCCGGATCCAATGGACATGGGAAACCTAGCAATACACAGTTGATAATGTAGGGGAAGGAAGTGTACGCATACACGATGGGGAATGTTCATTTCTTACTTTGAAAGACCTAGAGAGATTGTTTAAGGGTTTGGAGGACAACAACTCGCCAGATGCCTTGACAAGAATTACTAAATTCATGTGTGTATACATATTGCTGAATCTGGCTGTGGTTATAAAGCATTACAGGACTGTGTCATACCAGGTACAGGTCTGGCTCCTCCATCAGTGCATCACCCAGCCAGCCAGCAAACTCCACTGCGCAGAGTGGAGAGATGTGCATCGCAATGACGAAAACCGGTGGCGTCGTCACCACGAATGTCAAATGTCCAGTGACTCTGGACAGAGAGGGAGTGGAATTTCCACTCTGGATCTGGCATATGTGGCAGCCTGTGGCCTCAAAAGGTGAAAGGCAGGCATTGAAGCTCCAATGCCAGACACAGAGGAGAATGCAGCAGCGCTCCTGATGCTGATTGAGAGCGTCCCCAAGGCGTGCGGTGCCAAGCTGGCTGCAATGCAAGTGGCAGCCAATGCCTACCAGTGGGTTCGAGAGCGTTTTACTGGAGGGGCACACCAGGAGGTAACAGCACGCTGGCTGGAGCTCCTACACACCAGCATGGGAGAGACACAAACGTTGGAGGACTACTATAACAGGAAGGTGGCACTCTTCCATGCACTCAAGCGAAATGGGCACTCCATCATGGAGAGAGAAGCCAAGCTGGCAATCATCAAGGGCCTGCCAGAGGAAGCGAAGGAGACTGGGATGTTCTCCTCATCTGCTGGGAAGGATCTGGAGGGACTGTGGGAGATCATCTCCACCACAGCCAAGGGACTGGGCTTCAACGACCAGGTCCCCAGAGTCACCCCTGTGGCCAGGGCAGCCATCACACCAGCCTACTCCACCACACCAGGGAATGCAAGCCCACAGGGACCCAAGCTGGAGGCCAGGGGGGCCAAGCTTCATCGACCAAGGTGGAGGGACGGGACCGGCGTGACAACAGGCGCTGCCGCTACTGCAACAAGCTAGGCCATTTTGAGAGGAACTGCCTCAAGAAGGAGGCGGACGAGAAGATGCAACAGAACCTGCAGCAAGTCATGGCTGCAATGGCCAATCTGCTTCCGCAATTCCAAAATCAAGCGTCGGCTGCAGTGGCTCGACCTCCGGAGGGCAGCGGGAACGGCAACAACTTTTTCCCCGGGGGATATCCACCACCCTCTGGTATGTCTGCCATGATTTCTCTGAATGTCTTAACACCAACACGCGTCATGCCAGAAGCGAGAAGTTTTCTGGTGGACAGTGGAGCCACCATCCACCTAGTCAATGATCTGTCCCTGCTACATTCCCCCACCCTGCACAGAAATCCCATTCCTTTGCATATGGCTACATCAGATGCCACGGGACAGATAATTGCAACTGGTTCCCTGTGCTTGAGCAGTGCAGAACAGCAACCCCTGTGGCTTCACAATGTGCATTGTGTTCCTTCAGCTACAGCTAATCTGATTTCAGTGACAGCTGCTATACGTGATGGGGCTAGTTTTGTGACAGACAGTGTGGGAAGTTACACTGGTATGCGTGGCGCTCAAAACTGGTCTTGTTCAGTTGCACAGAGAAATGGCCTGTATTTCTTGCAGAAGGTCAGTCCAGTCAGAAACCCTGTCTCTGTGTTTGTTAACACAGCCAGAGCACCAGTCGCTCATGATTGCAGATTGAGAGCACTGTGGCACAGTAGACTGGGGCACCCAGGGGAGGTTAATATGAGGCGACTGCAGTCTGAAGATTTGGTCCTGGGCATCCCTGTATCTCTCTCCCCTTGCGCAAACTGTCACTCTTCGTGTGAAGCGTGCATTCAAGGAAAGCACAGTCGTCCCCCTTTTGGAACCAGTTCCAGAGCAGCCACTGAGCCCCTTGAGAGAATTCATTTGGACACAGTTGGCCCCATCTCCCCTACAGCTATTACTGGGGAGCGCTTCTTTGTCACGATTGTGGATGAGGCTACGCACTACGTCATAGCCCTGGCAGTAAAAACCAAGGATGCAATCAGCAGTGCAGTCAGAGACCTCCTGATTTTTTGGCAGAGGCAGTTGAACCGCTCTGTTAAGTGCATTCGTACTGACAGGGGGACAGAATTCCTCAACAGTACATTGAAGGGTTTCTGTACGCAGGAGGGAATTAAATTTGAGACCTCTGCAGCATACACGCCTCAGCAAAATGGCGTTGCTGAACGGATGAACCGAACAATCAAGGAGAAGGCCAGAACACTCATGTTGCATGCAGCTGCCAAACAGTCACTCTGGAAGGAAGCAGTGGAGACAGCCTGCATCCTGTACAATATGGGACCTGTGACTGGACGTGACAAGACGCCTTATGAAGCCTTCCATGGGGTAAAGCCCGATGTATCCCTGCTCAGGACTTTTGGCTGTCTAGCACATGTGCACATACCTGATCACCAAAGGGGAGTGTTTGAGTCTAAGACCTCCCCTGGTCTCTTCACAGGGTATTCCAGTGTGTCAAAGGCATATAGAATTTATATGGGAAACGGGATTTGGAAAGAAAGCAGAGACGTTACCTTTCTGGAGCACTTAAGGGGCGCAGACAGAGTGGGGCTTAGCACCATGTCTCCTGTGAGTCCAAATGCAGTCCAGCAGCCCTTTGCCTTGCCTTTTGTACAACAGGAGGGCCAGCAGTCCTTGGGTCAGTTGTCTTTTTGGGACTCAGATGATCCTGAGCCTCTCTGCAACCGAGAGGTCAACGTGCAGCAGTCCGGACCTGACTCCCCCTGTGCAACCACCCCCTGTGCAACTACCCCATGTGCAATCAACCCCTGTGAGAATTCTGAGACTACAAGTGTCAACGTGGACGGGGAGCCCACTTCCTCGGAGCTGAGCCATACGCAGTCCGGCCACAGCTGGTCCGTACTCGGACACATGGAGAACCTGGCGCGAGGAGGCCAGGAGACCAAGTCACACCTGCAACGTTTGAATAATGTGCAAGAATGTGTTCGAATGGAAGTTGGGGCCATGGGTGTCCGAGGGCAAGACGGGCTGACCCGGCAGCAACGGTATGATCAGAGAGTAGCAGCACGTGAGGCTGCAGCTGAGGTCACTGTGGAACATGATGGAGATGTGAGTGATGGAGAGAATAGGAGAATGTCAGAGGCCATTTGCCCAGGGGAAGCAACGGAAGCTCAGCCTAATGGACAGGACTTGGCCAGGCTGGAGGGCATGTCTGATCATGTAAGCGCTGAGAGTGAGGCAAGAGAGGTCAGTTTGGAGATTTCCAATCAGACACTTGATGGACAAAGGGAGTCTTCAGATGGCCAGGCTCTGCGTGCTTGTGAGGGACACACTGGGGAGTCACAGGTGTGTTGTGAGAGTACAAGCGTGGATGAGAGAGACACCACTGCAGGGTGTCGCACAGTGCCAGATTATGCTGCGCCTTTGAGTGATGAGTGCGTTTGGGACATGATGAGTGATGTAAGACCCAGATTGAGTGGAGCAGCATGTGAATCCTCCAAGGAGAGAAAGCTGCAGACACCTGCAGAGTGGGAGAGAGTCAGAGAGGTGTGTAACGCAGTAACCTCGAGCGAAAGAGTAGTGGAAGCACGTGCGTGTGAGCCTAGAGAGGATAGCCATGTTGTGCATGATCACAATCTGAATCCTGTAAAGGGTCAGATACCTGGGGTGAGGTGGTCCAAGGTGCCAGTCCCTGGAAACCTCAGGGAGGCGCAAAGATCCCCTCAGTGGGAATTCTGGCGCCAGGCAATGCAAGAGGAGCAAGATTCTCTTGATGCGCACGGTTGGAGTAGGAGACCCAGGGGACACAAGGTGATCCCTGTGCATTGGATCTTCTCTGTGAAGACTGATGCACATGGGAACGTGTTGAGATTTAAGGCTCGGCTTGTAGCCCAGGGCTGTAGACAGATTCTGGAGTTGATGTAGATGAGGTCTTTGCACCTACCAGTAGCTATGGGTCCAGGAGGACTTTGCTAGCAACTGCTGCAGCAAAGAACATGGATATTCACCAGGTGGATATAAAGACCGCCTTTTTGAATGGTGAATTAGAGGAGGAGGTGTATGTGACACAGCCTCCTGGGTTTGATAATGGCAACCCCAACATTGTGTGCAGACTGCGTAAGGCCCTTTATGGCCTGAAGCAGGCTCCCAGGGCCTGGCACAAGACCCTGAATGAGAAGCTGCTGAGTATGGGATATGAAGTGTGTAAGAGCGATGCGGGAGTTTACATCAAGAGACACGAGGATGGGGAGCTGTCATACATGCTTGTGTATGTTGATGATCTTTTGATTGTGGCAATGGGTGCGGAAGAGATAGAATGGGCAAAAAGGAGCTGTTGGCAAGCTTCAAGATTCATGACCTTGGTGAAATCAAGGATTTCTTGGGCTGCCAGATCCTGAGAGATAGAGAGAATCGGTGCCTATCACTGAGCTGCGTGCCTAAGATTGATGCACTGTGTGAGAAGTTTGGGGTGAGTGCTGAGTCACGTACAGTCGATACTGCCATGAGTAAAGACTTTGTGATGTCTGGGATGCCGCAGGTTACAGTGGGTGAGACCAGCTTTGGGTCTGGGACTCCACTGCCTCCCGGGCATAGATATTGTGAGCTTGTTGGGTCTCTGTTGTATATTGCTAATACAACTCGACCTGACATAGCTCAGGCTGTGGGTGTTCTGTCCCGTTACCGGAACGCTCCCACCACTGCCCACATGAATGAGGGCTTGAGGGTATTCAGGTATCTTCAGTCTACTCGAGAGTGTGTCTTAGTGCTGGGAGGGAAAGGGCATGTGTTAGAAGGTCATGTTGATGCAGATTATGCTGGCGATATTGACAGCAGGCATTCTACCTCGGGGTATGTGCTATCAGTGTTTGGCAGTGCTGTGGTCTGGGGTAGTAAGAAGCAACACTCAGTTGCTACCTCCACTGTGGAGGCAGAATTCATGGCAACCAGTCTGGCTATTAAGGAGCTTAACTGGCTGCGTGGGTTCATGGAGGAAATCGTAAGTCCTCCTTGGTCAGTGAAGCTATACTGTGACAATCAGGGGTGCATTGCTAACCTGAAAAACCCACTGTATAGCAAGTATACTAAGCACATTGCAGTGTGCTTCCACTTTGCACGTGAAGCTACTGCAAAGGGGCAGGTTACACTCTGCTATGTGGAGTCTGCAAGGAACAATGCAGACATGCTGACAAAGCCTCTCGCTCGCCCTGACTTCCAGGTGCACAGGCGAGGGTTTGGACTTGTGAAGATGACATAGGTGACATGGTGCTGTCAAGGGAAAGTGTTGAATGAATTGGTCAATACTGTACTTAGTGACATCCCCTGTCACATGCCATCAACAGCAGTGTAAACTATAGCCTTTATAGCCCTTTATGAACGGTATAGATCATACTCGTACCTCAATGACATAACACGTGACTTGTACGATATGCGTTCTCAATAGACATTACGTATGGTAGTGCTTTAGGATCCCTGCAGTCCGAGCCATCCCTGGGCAGCCCAGGAACGGCTCGGTACTTGTCCGAAGCATGTTGGTATCCTTGACCAACCTCTACTGTTGGAGAGTGCTGTGTGCTGTTCCTGGAAACGTTGTAGCATGGACGGTTTTTCCCACAGGCTACGAACTGACGCTGCCGTCGTGCCATCACTGCAGGTGTGTTTAGGATTCTCAAAGTCGTTCCAGATATGATTGTGCTCAAACATTCAGACCAGTTAGATATTACTGCTGTGTGCATTGATGAGAGTGCATGACGAGAGCGCACTGAATGTTTGACCTCATTGAGACTTATGTTGAAGTCCACCGTTGTGGCGCTAAGACAGTTTCACTGTACAAACATCACAAAGAGACCTTGCTGAGTTACTGATGAACTATTATTGTATTCTCTTGACGTAAAGAAAACATCGCAAGGCCTCTTTGGTGCTGAACTCTGCTATCAGGCAAGGTGTAGTGTTACGTGGACTTTAGCAAGAGTGAGAGCAGTTAACATCATTTGTAAGACTTGTCCGAAGCATGTTGGTATCCTTGACCAACCTCTACTGTTGGAGAGTGCTGTGTGCTGTTCCTGGAAACGTTGTAGCGTGGACGGTTTTCCCACCGGCTACGAACTGACGCTGCCGTCGTGCCATCACTGCAGGTGACGCCGCAAGCAGAAATGCTTGAGCCTTACAAAGACCCTTGCTACTGTATACCTACGACGCCCTGGCAGTCACATCACACAGCACTACATCCTCTTGGTGAGCACGACAGCAATGCGCATGGCAAGTGGAAATACTGCATCTTGAACCACCTGCAACCAATTCTGTAATCAGTACTGCTGCTGACCTCACATATTTTTCTGGATGAATGGATGGGCACGTGCCGCTTTTGTGCACAGAGTACCGATACCGGATGAAATAATGAATGACCAATAACCGATGAATGACGAGTGATTGGATCCGGGGATTGGATCTGGCCAGATCCAATCCCCGGATCCAATGGACATGGGAAACCTAGCAATACACAGTTGATAATGTAGGGGAAGGAAGTGTACGCATACACGATGGGGACATGTTCATTTCTTACTTTGAAAGACCTAGAGAGATTGTTTAAGGGTTTGGAGGACAACAACTCGCCAGATGCCTTGACAAGAATTACTAAATTCATGTTGTGTATACATATTGCTGAATCTGGCTGTGGTTATAAAGCATTACAGGACTGTGTCATGCATATATAATGCTCCGATGTGAGGATTGGTTTAGAAAACATGCAGCTTGATTTGTAGACGAAAGTTTTCAATGTAATAACTTCAGATCCGTTCTCAGATATTGTGAATGCACTCCCTGGGTTTTGTGAGGATCATGGGAATACTACTGAAACACCCATAGACTTCAATGTGATTGTCAACAGCGCAGTCCCACCTACATTATTTGTCACTGTTATAATGTTTGCTTTTATCTTGCAGACATGGTGGAATGTCAAGGGGCTTCACTCTCACGCTGCTCAGTACTGTCGTAGTTACATAAAGTCAATGCACAGTAAGTGTTCATCATTTGAAAAGCAAAAAAATGAGGCATCCAAATGCATGACGAAACTCCTGAGTAGTGTACCTTTAGGCACGTCTGCATCACAATAGGTAAAAAAACTCATGATACCCTTCATGCTCCAGGATCATGTTCAGGACGGGGTGTGCAATTGGGCTTGTGTCCAAAGTTTGATTACAGCTACCAATGTTAATTACATTGAGGGCTATATCGAGGTGCTCTGCATTATCATAAAGTCATATGCCAAAGCAGGAAAAACAAGCATTGCATATAGTACGGCACAGCAACGTTTAAGGGAGGCTGCAGCTACTAAAGCGCGTTTCCCACAACGACCTTTTCCTTGCTTGTTTCCCGGGGAAAAAAAAAGTACTTGCACATCTTTGTTGACATTTGTGTCATATGCATGGAGAGGGCTAAAAACGGTGCATCCCACCACTGAGTGTCTACTGTATGTCGAAGCAATAGCCGAACAGTGGAACGAGGTAACAAGCCTGAAACGTAAGCTTAGGCACACGAGAACCGCTAGCAAACAGGTTGTTTGAATGTGGCAGATCAGAATCAAGGTACTGAACTTGTCCTTCAACTAACACCACTGGAAATATTTCAAGAAGACCCTCATGCTACAATGGGAGTAGCAAAGGAAAGTGAACCCCTAGAGGATGGACAAGCTGCACCGCGTAGACAACATCGGAAACCACGACAACTGTGTGAAGCAAATGCATTCGGACGCGCTTTAGAAAAATTCAGAAAGGATTGTGTACCGATAACATCTTTCTGCTCTTGCTGTAAACAAATAAAACAAGAAGTGGAAGTTTCTGAACTGCATGATACGATTATGACAGGAATGGTAGGGAGGTCTTAACAACTTTGTTTGGCAATTCCTCCCGAGGTATTTAAGGGGTAAGGGCAAATGATACTAGTCAGTTCAGATGTTCTGCAACTCCAGTGTGTAAAGCCCGTCATCTGGACAGAGCTGTCCAACTGCTCTTTGCTTGCTTTGCTAAGATTGCAATGACTTGTAGGATGTTCTACAATGTGTCCATGCCTCCACGCAGTCTCAGAGGTACATGCAACTACTCTATGCCCTTCCATGGGTGGCTGCCGGGGGTAGGTTACTTCCCACGTCCCTGGGGGACCCTATGTTTTGAGATCCGGCTACTGTTCTGGCTACATTGGCGTCAAAAAGTTTCAGATTGGAGAGGGTATAAATCAAGTTCAATTCTGGGGAATTCTGTCAACCATTTCAAGGATAAATTGTAGCATTCGAAAAGCTATAATGACAACATAATTATGTTGTCGCGCTACCACTTTATAGTCATGAAGCCTTATAATCCTACGCCCGCTAGTAGTGATGAACGGCTTTACAAGAGACATCCCTCCTCCTTTGCTTATAACCAGATTTCAAGGGCCTGAAGTTTGCTGCTGTCCAGCCTAGATGCCTCCAAATGTTGCGCGCCAGGACTGAACCACCAAGGCATGCCCACGTGTGTCTGCAGTTCGTTGGCTGGCATTGTGCCACGGGTGAGGAGACTTGACATGCTTTCCTTCTATGTTTGCAAACATCTCCACTGGCTCTCTTAAAAGCAAGGTTTGGTTATGAGATACCTGGTCAGTGCCTTAAGGAGTGGGATAGATAATCGACTACCGATGGCTTGTTGCCACAACTGCCGTCCTCACCTTTGCTAAACACGTGCACCACTTGCCGCACCAACGCATGTTATGTGATTTGATGTTATAGAAAGTTTCAACATTACCCAATGCTCCTAGAAGTGTAGCCCCTTCCGCTCTCTGCCACCTGATCTGCCAGGTGCTGAACGGGGTGTTGCGAGCCGAGAAGCGTAGTGCATTTGGCCGTACATGCTGCGAGGCCTGCTTGTCCACCACATGAGGGTGCCATCAGGCACGTGCAGCCTACTACACCAACATGTGCTAAGGTCACAACACCTCATGCTGTCACGCCTCGTTAGCCCATGTTGCACCACCATACCCCAGGTGGCATTGACGACCCTTGAGCACTTCACCCCCCCCCCCCCCCAAATAAGTTATTCCCACCCTGACCGTCACTGGGCGTAATTCGTTTGGCATTTCGCAAGGAAATTAATATCGGCTCTGAAACTCCAGCACGTGATAGTACATTAGTACACGTGACTGCCACGCCAGCATAAACTCTTCCTGGTCCGCCCTTAAAGACGGTGCCACGTCGCCTTAGAGACCCCCCTGCAGTACGAGCCTCGCGGAAGCAAACAGGGCCTCCGAAACAAGACGCCGCAGCGTCTTGAGCATGAAAGCTTCTTCCGATTAAACTTGAGTCAAAGTATTGTTCCTATTCAAGATTGTTGTCACGATTTTTGGCGTTATTCGGTGCTGTGGGGGCTCCGTTGTAGCGGACAGGACGAGATCGAGGTTAAGGAGCCATGCGCTCGGCAGTTTTTGAGAACAAAAGGGCTGTGTTCCTTCTCTCTAGGGCCCAGCTGACCAAAAGAGGGGAGTTTTGGGTGGACTCGTGGGGGTCTTGAGGTCTGCATGTGGCCCCAATCGAAAGCCGGGATTCGGTGTTCGGTAGGAAAAAAGAGGCAAGAGATGGGATGGGGCCCGCCGTTAAAGCCGGATTTTCTGGTTTTTGTCAAAAATGATATTTTGATGCTACTACTGCTATAGGAATGAACCAAACTCTGTTTTTACGAACATAACTTGCAAGCACGAAAGGGACCATTTAATGCCTTCGGTGGGAGGAAAAGGCGAATTCCTGACAAGCAGTGCCCAAATTACGGGTGGGAAGAACTTAATTGGGGGGTGGAAGCGAAATGCCATCGTCGAATCCCCGGATGTGATGTCCTGCATCAGAAAAGTCGATCAAGAATTACGAGTTTGATGCGTCGTGACTTCACCCACCTTCCCAACTCCACCCACCTTCACAAGTCAAATGTTGTGACTACACGTAGTTGGACAACATGTTGCATCCTGCTGTGGGTGGTTGTTGGTGGGCGCTTGGCCGGGTTGCGCAATCGAGTGAAGCGGATGTGCGATCGTGGCTTGAAAGGGTGGGCCACTCATTGTATATGGGGCATTAATTTGGGTATATAGACGTGGTAGAAAATCTACATGATAGCGGTTTCTCACCTTTGCGTGATATCCTTTGGCGTTCGAGCGCTCGTCAAATTAGGGCATAAGTCAATAGGACTGCCGTCTAATTGTGGCTGACGGCAAAGTCTCAAAGCATGGAACGGGTACATGTATTGAAAAATCCAGGTAATTTTCTGGTAGGCGTACACGGCTAACCGTATGGTTGTCAAGAAGCCGTGTACTGCGTATGTGCTGGTGATCCTGAGCATAACCCTTGTAAGGCAAGCCTTGGGATACTGCGGCAATGCCCAGCCCACCATACTTGATCCTATTCCAGTTGCCCCACATTCACGGGGAGCTGTCCAAAGCGCCGTGTTGCGGGCCATGTGGAAGGCTTATGATCCGATGGCATCCCTTAATTTGCGCCACGTCCCACTCAAAGGTAATGAGAAAATCCTCCGACTCACATTGTTGCTGTCAGATGCACCTTGTTGCTGTCAGATGCACGTTGCAGGAGTTTGACGAAGCGATAAATATGTTTCATGGGACACCCCACAGTTCTGAACCAGCAAACCCAACAAGCATGGCTTCACATTATTATTCCTGTCCTTGAACGACGAGTTCCTTGTAAATCTATTAGGAAATCTAGCCTTAGATAAGAATTAAACTGGCTTCAAGCGTTCCCATCCTTAATCTTACCCGAGAAAGAGGGATAGGAAGAAAGAATGAAACCTTGGCCAAGACCGTGTACATAGTTTGCTATCCTAGACCGGGTATATCGTTTGATAGCTTAGACTATATGTATTGTTTGCTCTCCCTAGACTAGATATCGTTTGCTCTCCTGCACAAGATATATCGTTTGCTCTCCCTAGACTAGATACATCGTTTGCTCTCCTAGACAAGATGTATCGTTTGCTCTCCTGCACCAGATATATCATTTGCTCTTCTATACAAGCTATATATCGTTTGCTATCGTATACTAGATATATTGTCTGGTCTCTAGCACAAGATATACCGTTTGCCCTCTGTCGACTAGATATATCGTTTGCTCTCCTGCCTGAGATACATCGCTCGCTCTCCTATACGAGATATATAATTTGCTCTTCTATACAAGATACATATCGTTTGCTCTCCTTTGCACGTTTCGTGTCGCTCATCAACATGTGCCTGCAGGCCTCTTGGGGAAGGAGCAGCTGGACGCTCTCTTCGCGCCCGGCACTAAGATGATAGGGCCGGCCTACCACATCCTGATCGACATCTACGGGCGGGACCTGAGCCTCCCCATGTCCCCCGCTGTGCCTGCGACTTTTGCCGACATTGCCCGATACATAGAGGAGAGGCTCAGCGGCAAAGTCGTGACTAGGACCTGGACCACCACACCCGTGCCAGCTAATCAGCGACAAGTCCATGCCGGTAGGGATAGGGTTTAGGGTTTGGGGGTAAGACCTGGAAAGCCCTGCAAAATCCCGAAGGCAAAGCAGTGACGACTTGGGCGGGCGGCATGGGGGGGGGGGGGGGGCGCCTCCTTCCTGACACACACTGACCTACAAGTTGATCAAATAGAAGCCCCCCCCCCCCCACACACACACACACACACACACAAACGCGCGCGGACGTACGCATGTTCTTGCACGTGTGCACACATACTGCACAAACCCACACAAAGACGCACATGCACAAGAGCACGCGCACAACTCACACACAAATTCACAAACGCACGCATGCAGAACTTTAAAGTTAGGGTTTTTCTGAGATCTCTGTGCAATCTTCATTGGTAAAAGACAATTTTGCTGGGACTGCTTCCTTGTTTTGAGAATCGAAGGGTTCATTTCTGTCATGAAAGAAGTGTGTGCGAGCATGCAGGCACAAGCTTGTCAGTACAAAATTGACATCGTGGGGCGCTTTTGCCACTCGAAGAGTCCTCTTTGTTATGGGCACATGCTTCACCGCACACCTATCGAAGCCTACTTTATAGTCCTCTTCAATCTCCTCCCCTCACCCCCCCCCCCCCCGGCCCAAAAAAGAAACAGCTTTGCATCTGAAAGCCCCAACCCCCCCCCCCCCAAAAAAAAGGCTTTGCGTGTAAAAGATTCTGTGCAAATTTGAAGCATTCTGTGCAAAGCTGATAGATTGCGTGCAAAGCTGAAAGATCGTGCAAATGTGAAAGATTCTGAGTGCAATCCAGAGGGCGAAGTGCAAGAAGGAAGATCCAAAGTGCAAATCTGAAAGATTCATAGTGCAAAGCGAGAAGAGGGGCGGGCAGGCTTGGAGGAGCTGAGGGCGTCGCTGCCGGGGCTGCCCAGTCCCTCCTGCCCGCCTCTGTTCCGCGAGGAGGACTATCACCGGCAACACATCTGTCTGGAGGTCTGGTGGACCCGACACAGCCAGGGGGCCATCGAAGAGTACCTGGGTACCCGGCTCTCCTCCCCACGTCCAGCACAACCTTCAGAAAGATTCTTTTCTTGTTTGCTTTGTTTGTCTGCTTTGGAACAATGACACATACCTGTATGCCAATATGAAAACAATTTTGCAAAATGAAAGGTGCCCCAGGGGGTAGGCTGGGGTTGTGGGGCTGCTGTGATTGTCACAACAACGGAGGTTGAGACAAACGAGTCCTGGGCGTTTCTTTCCCTGATCCCCATCGTTACGCAGTGCTTGATGCATAACATGGCATTGGGCCCATAAAGTGGCAGTCGACGGTCAGACTTCCATTATTGTTTTTTTATATTTTTCTGGCAAAATATATTTTTGATGTCATTGCATGATGTTGAAGTCCTTTCCTGGACACTTTTTGCCCAAGGCCCTCCAAAAGCACAGCGTTTCCTGCAGTCAAAGTTTGAGTAGTACTGCAACAAACGTGGAATGTAGTCTGCGGTGGTTGCATTAATAGGAGACATCGGATCCTGATATCTGGCAAAGAGCACAGCAGGGATAGCCAAGTTTCCCTTGCTCTATTCAACATTCTGGGATTTTTTGTTTCCCGCTCGCTCGTTTTCCTCTTTCAGTGTAGAATGGCAGCATCCTCGTGAGGGTGTGCCCCTGCTGCATGGGATAAGGCGTGCGTGCGGGTACGCCAGTATGTGTGTGTGTGTGTGTGTGTGTGTGTGTGTGTGTGTGTGTGTGTGTGTGTGTGTGTGTGTATGTGTGTGTGTGTGTGTGTGTGTGTGTGTGTGTGTGTGTGTGTGTGTCGGAGGCCTGGAGGGTATAGATGAGCTGTTTTTACTCATCCTTCCCCATACATTTGAAGTCTTGTGAGCTTCCCCTTTCATATTTCTCATGGACATTAATGGTCGCCACGTCCAGCAGCACAGATAGGAGGCTGCTGTGTCTGTTTCCTTTCGGATGCCTAGGCCTAGTCGACCTAAGGCCTTAACAAGATATGGGACACATGGAGAACAAGATCCATTTGGGGCAAATCAAGTGAAACTGGACTGCATCTGCATTGCTTTCTGAACGCAGCGCTTGTGGTCCCACACGGCTTAGATTATCTTCTGCTCTGTAACGGATAGGCCTACTGTCTAAGGGGTAAATCGCTCTTTGAAAAGGATTTGAAGGCACCTCGCAGGCGCGAATTTCCGACAGGCGGTGAGGAGCTGGTACCATACATACATGAGCGAATTGGGATTTCCACAGGTGCCCAACGCCAACCTCCTCCCTTCCCCCTTTCCCGATGTCTGTGTGGAGTCTTCCCTTCCCTGTCCCGCTCCCACAATAATCAGCATTCACAGCGCACCACCTTACTTGTTCCAACCCCGTCCATTCTTGCGTCATCAGTCCTGCACCTCCCCCCCCCCCCCCCATGATGGGGGATGGGGGCCCCATCCCCTTTTTACCTGTACCAGCTGCATGTTCTATGATGCAAAAACATTTCACTGAAAAATTAACCCAATCAACCAGGGTTAAAGTTCATTCATTTTGATTAAGTTTCCCCTCCCCCCCCCCCCCCTTTTTTTGTGAGAACTTAACTTTTGGAGTTGGGGATTTTTTTTTTTTGGGGGGGGGGGGGCATGGGGATGTGAAATTTATTGATGCCCCAGCCTGTGTTGGGGGTGGGAGTGCAGACGTTCCTGCTGTGGGGGAGGCACGACTATCTGCCGGCCGTGATGAGATTTCTGAAGCCGCACCACTTCACGCCCTCCCTCAGCTTCCGCTTCACTCTGCTGGTCAGTCTTTTTCCCCTGCCTGCCACCAGGACTACTTTTTGGGACTGAATGGGTTGTTACCAGGAGTACGCCGAATGTGCTCCTCGGAGGGAACGTAGTCTTTTGCATGGTCAGAGTTGTCCGAGTGCGTGCACATTTGTTTTCTCATTTTTTTATTTTATTTTTTTTTTTTGCTTTACTTTTTTGCATGCACAACATGGTCAAATTGCAATGTTTATACCTCTAAATGTATCACTATGACACGAATCACTCAGCATCATCATGATACTGTTGATTCTTATTCCCAGATAACCTTTTATTGCTTCAAGTCGAGTCGTCATTACTCGCATAACTCGTGAAGACAATTACGTCATGAAGTACCGTTCTAAATGAGTAGTCTTTGTCGCTTCCCAATTCTGTAGTGTCATCACTGGACGTGGCATCCAGCGGCATACACGACAGACCCCCACACCTACACACAGAGGCGACAATGGTTGATCAGCATCATCCTAATCGAATGACGAGGAAAACAAAAAGCAGCAGACCGTACAACATGGGATGATCAAGGGCCCCGATCTCTATCTAGCATGATGGGATAAGTGTAGGAAGGATGAGCAGCTCCCCCCCCTTCCCCCCCTCTCTCTCTCTCCCTCTCTCTCTCTCTCTCTCTCTCTCTCTCTCTCTCTATCTATCTCTCTCTCTCTCTCTCTCTCTCTCTCTCTCTCTCTCTCTCTCTCTCTCTCTCTCTCTCTCTCTCTCTCTCTCTCTCTCTCTCTCTCTCTCTCTCTCTCTCTCTCTCTCTCTTGTGTGTGTGTGTGTGTGTGTGTGTGTGTGTGTGTGTGTGTGTTTGTGTATGTGTGTGTGTGTGTGTGTGTGTGTGTGTGTGTGTTTGTGTGTGTGTGTGTGTGTGTGTGTGTCTGTCTCTTTCCCCCTCATGCTGGCTGGCAAGCACATTGAGTATGACTTTGACCAGCATTGAGCAACGTCCATCCATTCCATTCCTTCGTCCAATGGAGTTGGGAACCAGCTTGGGGCGGGGAAGCAGCTTGCAGGGCAACTGCTGGTTCCCCTTCAGCTTTAAACCCTAATCCCCAAACACCAGAGCCTAAATCCCGTAGGGAAACAGATGCAGGGCGGCTGCTGGTTCCCCTTCACGCCGCAGAAGCAGACGGCACTGGAGGCGGTGCTCATCCCCCTCCTGGAGGCCGCCGGTAGCATCTTCATGTTTACCATCCAGGAGGTCCGCTCCGCCGGGCCCCCCTCCCCATGTGGAACGCCCCGAAAGCAATAAAAACGACATGGAAAAGGGCTTGAATGAGCTGCTTGGGCGGGCCTGAATGAGCTGCTTGGGCGGAGGGATGGTTTTCCACTTCACTCTCCCTGTCAAAAGAGCGTCTGCGCGAGTCGATTCGGGGATTAGGGTTTAGGGCTTAGGGACAGGGTGCTGTGCGAAGGTGACTAGGGTTTAGGGTTGCTCCGTTGCTTGGCGTCCGTAGGCGAAGGCGTTGGGACACAAAGAGGGGAGATCATGCTGGACAGGTGGTTGGTGTGCTGCTGGGTTCATCCAAGGAGGAGGGAGGGAGGGCCGGTGAGCAAGTGCGTGGCATTGGCATCAAGAAAGGGCTAGGGCTGAAATAGTTGGGGAAAGCAGTGTCAAAAGAGGGCAAGGGTCAAGATAGTGGAGGCGGGGAGAAGAAGATGTTGAGGTGGAGGCGGAGGAGGAGGTAGAGGAGCAGGACTCAAAAGCAAAATAGGATGGTAGGGAGCATATATGTCATTGAGCGGCGTGTGTTGGTGCCATAGGTGGCATACGCGCCCCCCATAACATGGCATGATGCCAACGGGTCAGCGTCGTCGTACTTCTTTGTGAACGTGACCTTCTTGTGTGGCAAGTACGAGGGTCCCAAGTACAAGAAGCTCTCCCAGGTGTGCCATTAATGCCCTTGTGCCATAACATCCTTTGTGCCGTTAGCGCCTTTTCTGTTTGGCCATTTCTATCAGGATGTGCCAGCCCAACCCACGTGCTAGGGGTCCGAAACTCAG
>MVGU01001180.1:177500-182832 GCA_002005505.1 Botryococcus braunii
GTTTTGGCGTGTTTGCATGCATTTCATTCATGTTCCAATAAATCAAATATTTATCATTGCGCATGATCATTGGTGTAAGTGTCTCATGCGTCGTGATAACATTATCGTGCAACACACATGGTTTTCAATTAGTTAAGGACTTTCATTCGAACAAAAGGCTCAAAATCAGTCTCAAGCAGAAAAAGTCCGAGCAAAGAAGTGTTACACGGAGCTGCGCCTGTTAGGAATTGGTACATGTTAATGGCGTTGTGCCTTGGGTTTATGATTTCAAGAAAGCACTATATTGCCCATACATGTGATGAGGTTCCACTTCTGTGTTTTGGGTCCTTGTATGTGCATACGGGCTTATCTGACCTTAATTCCAACCAAAAGCTAAGTTCTTGCACTAGGGTTGCACTACGATGTTGCTGGACAAAGAAAGGACCATGTCTAAAGCAAGCAATTGGAGCTATTGGAGCAGGATGTGGGAACGTTTGCATATATGGCCCCGGAAGTTATTTTGCACAGCAAGGGCAACTGCAGTGCGGACGTCTATTCCTTTGGCGTCATTTTGTGGTAGGTATCCTTTGATTGTCATGATTACCTTGCCTGCGCTGCTTGACATCCCTTAAGTATGATATAGTGTGAATATAACGTCTAAAGAATCGCTATGAAAATGCGTTGTCACGTGTTTATAAAGTGCACTAGTTTGTCTGGTCAGAGGAGAAGATCTACACGTGGACCTGCCTGAATGAGTGGGCGTAAGGTATATATATATATATATATATATATATGTATGTATATATATATATATATTCTCTAAACCTCGCATAGGAGGCTGTGTTCCTTCCAAGTGCAATCTTTGGTGAATCCTCCGGTTTCAGTGTGTGACGATGAATGCAGATGTAGGCTTTCCAAGGTCCTATGGTGGCATTATGCAAGCAAACAAGGCAAGTGACAACTGCAAACAATTTATCATTGTGCTTTAAAAAGAAAATTTTTTCGAGTTTCATTGTTTTGCCAAACACAAAGGCCATGCTCGCATGCACAATCGGGTTTTCCATAACAAGCGTGAGAGGTACTCATAATCGTATGATTTCGGGATAAGTGAGCATGACATCATTATGGAGTCCATTTCGCAATTCTTGGAGAATATATGTATATGAAATGCTTATTATGCGTTAATTTATAATTATTTTTTCTCTTCCTTTCATAGCTTCGATTATCTTATGATCTTAATTAAGGTCATAGCAAAACCTTTTTAGGCGTCCCTATATCAGTTTATTATGTTTATGAGCATTGAATACGTGGAGCTTGGGGTGCAGGGAGCTGGTTACAGGCAAAGTACCCGTGCAGGGCATGCTGCGCAGGCTGAGGTATGTCGACGGATTTCCGTACTTATTACATGCAATGCCCTACAAGCTTGATCTCGCATTCCATGTCGATTGCAAGAAAATCTGAAATGTGTCATGCGCCTTTTTTATGCACGGCATCCCATTGTAAGGTGCAAAGATTACTTGTGAGCCTCTCGATCGGAATGATACATTGGAGCGTGTGTGTCGACCCCCTTTGATTTACATTACTTAAGATTCACCCAAGTAGCTTTCCATAAATAATGGAGGAAAATATGATGCCATGATATATCAATGCGGAAAACTTAATTAGTTTTAGAGAATCTTTTTTGCAAAAAGCTTGTACTGATATTGACTCCAAAAGCCAGAAATGCGCTTACAAGACAATTTGTTACACATCCTTCCCTTTATATTTGTTGCCATATTTTTGCTACAAGGGCAGCTACCCATTCTTTTGTCTACATTAGATAATGCCCCAAAGAAGGGGGAGTGTCAGACAACTTGAAAAATGGTCGTACATCTTAGCTTCTTGAACGATATATCTGTCGTCTACGGTATGCAACGGTTGTCCATGATCTCGTACGGTAGCTACACATCCTTCTGTCTATGTTAAATACTGCCCTATAAGAAGGGGGACCTCATAATACCTGCAAAATGGTGGTACCATTTGGAGCTTCTTAAAGGATATATCGGTTGTATACGGTATATACGGTCATGTACGGTTGTCTATGTTCTCACATGCGTCATACGATACGAGAAATCGCCATTTACCCATCCCTAGGCTATAGTATATGTCTGATATAGTATCATGGGGTTGGTCTTGTGTACGGATAAGCCCTGGAGTGCACTGGTGAGGTTTCCAAACAGAGAGAATTATTAAGGCCGTCATTTATAATTATGAAAAGAGAGGTCAAGTCTTACAACTGGTAAACAGTGTAAACTTAACCATTTCTCATAAGCATCATTGCTGTGCCACTACCTTAGGATTCCAATGGCATGAATATTTCTTGGCCCAAATAATACTTCAAATATCCCCCATTAAAATGATGAGCTTCGGTGCGAGCAGGGCTCCAGAGGACTGCCCCAAAGCTGTTGTCGACCTTGTGAGACAATGCACGGCAACCGACCCTTTAATTCGACCAACGGCCAACGATCTGGCGAAAAACCTGAGGAGACTTATGGCGGAATCCAATTGAATGCAATCGAAATCATACTTGTTAGAAATAGATAAGGCTTGGGCTTGCTTAGAGTTCCCTTCCCTCCCCCTTTACTACAGTTTTCAAAAATGTTTTAAGGTTTGTAATGGCAATCGGAGCGAATGCATAATTCTGGGAAGACAAATACTATGAGGCAAATACTCGGAGCATATCCTACAATTTATAACCTTGTTACGAGTTGAATCATAACCTTTTTGGGTTTTGTTATATTAGTAAGGTGAATTTGTGCCCTGCCCTCAGAAGGAAGGAAGGAAAGATTACATCCAAAGACTAGCCGGCTCGCGCCGGCGCTGGCGCCACTAGGGCTGACGAGGACGGCGGTACAATGAATGACCCATATCTAGCCAACTAAGGTCGCACAGCACCTGGGAGAGTGAGGTAGCTCTCCAGTGCTCTAGTCACAAATTTGGCAACCCCTTCAAGGTCTTCTTGCCACATAAACGTCTGTACAGATCGACTCCTTTGTTGAAAGAGATGCATAAATTGTTGCCGTACATGTTGTACAGCCGGACAAGTGAACAACAGATGATGTTCATCACCAACGAGCTCTAAGGAGCACCTCGTGCAAATCCTCTGGTCTCGAGGGATGCCTTGATGTCTACCTTTATCAATAAGAAGGTCATGACACCCTAATCTAAATCGCATGAAGGTCCGCAATGTACCATTAGGAAGGTGGAGTTTGAGCGCACTCTTACGCCGTGGCACATGAGGCGGACGTGCGAACCACCTTTGGCATCTGCAGAATAAGGCTCTTGGGGATGCACAAGTGCGAGGGGAGATGTCTAGGTCATCCCATATCATGTCACTTTTACGGTCTAACAGATCCTTTACCTGTGAAATGTCAATCTGCAAGGCTCTATCAAACTGCACATGGTCAGCTATATAGTATCCTAGTTTCTTAAGTTGTTGCATAAGGGTACCCGAAAACGTTTCTCGGCCTTCTACTATTGCCAACCTAATGTCATGCATGAGGACCTTGTAGTGTAATGAATCAGGTCTCATGGCTGCTATATTGTTCCAAAACCTGACCATACGTAAGATCCAAGTTGACCACAAAGAGAATATGTTTAATTCACAATTGATTATTTCCTCGGGGATTGTCCGACGCACCCCCAAAATCTGAGCTAGGACCCGCTTGTGCGCATCCAATAGGGGTATACTACTAGGTTTCCCAAAGACAATTGTCTGCCTTGAAAGCATCTGAATGCCCAGACTTCACATCCATAGGAGATGAGGGGTGGTAGGCAAGCTAAGTACAGTTCTGTCATGAGCATCATTGACATGTTGCAACCGAGATTGCTATAAGCTCTAGTAAGGTCTTCCCATGCTATCCAGAACCTCTGCTCGAGGTTCTTAATGCCGGCTTGAAGGCCATTCTTGGCATGAATCTGAAATCCAAGGTATTTAACCTCCTGTACCGGACCAATTCTAACCCCTGCAACCTCTAGAGAGGAAGAGAGTGTCCGAGGGTCTGGATTTACTGAAAGGTACTGCGTCTTGACCCCATTTAGGCGCATGTCCATACTCTTACACCATTCTTGAGTAGCATTCACCAACACCTGTAGGTCCTCAACTGTAGGCGCGACGAGAACAAAATCGTCGGCAAAACCTAGCACTTGGATATGTATTATATTTAAACGTGTGCCATCAGGTAGGTGAAGGCCAGCCGTGGGACGATGGTGTGCAAGATATCGGGGGAGTCCATCCGACATAATTCCAAATAGTGTAGGGCTAATGGGGCACCCTTGAGGAACACCCGCCCTTGATTCAAACAACCCCCCATGTTTGCCCTCAATCTTCATCGCCAAAACTGTACTGTCTATTACAGCTTGAGTAGCATAAAGAAAATCCCCTTGGATTCCCAACTGCTCCAAAATATGCCCTAACTTATGACGCGATACCCTGTCATAAGCTTTAGAGAGGTCCAGGAATGCAAACTTAAGTGGAGTGATACCCATTGCCCAATCTATGAGGTGCTGTATAACAAACAGTTGATGGGTGGTGGACATTTCAGGACGGAAGCCTGTTTGGCAATCAACACGCAAAAGAGAACTTCTCCAAGTAAGATACTAAACGCGAGTTCAGCACGTTGGCATACAACGTCATAAGAGATTCGTCCACGGCAATGGGACGATAACTTCCTGTGGTATATGCGTCCCCTTTCTTATATACCGGTGTCACCAAAAATATATTTGACTCCGCCGGTATGGTACGTTGTCTAAGCGCCATAGTAAAAATGTCCGCAATGACATGACTTAACAGGTTTCGTGAGTAAGGATCCCCCGGGTGTGTAAGTGGCTGAGCATACCTAAACAACTCTGTAGGGTAACTATCTTTCCCCGGGGATTTCCTACGGGTTTTAGGGTTAGGGTTAAGGGTTTAGGGTTTAGGGTTTAGGGTTTAGGGTTTAGGGTTTAGGGTTTAGGGTTTAGGATTTAGGGTTTAGGGTTTAGGGTTTAGGTTTAGGGTTTAGGGTTTAGGGTTTAGGGTTTAGGGTTTAGGGTTTAGGGTTTAGGGTTTAGGGTTTAGGGTTTAGGGTTTAGGGTTTAGGGTTTAGGGTTTAGGGTTTAGGGTTTAGGGTTTAGGGTTAGGGTTTAGGGTTTAGGGTTTAGGGTTTAGGGTTTAGGGTTTAGGGTTTAGGGTTTAGGGTTTAGGGTTTAGGGTTTAGGGTTTAGGGTTTAGGGTTTAGGGTTTAGGGTTTAGGGTAGGGTTTAGGGTTTAGGGTTTAGGTTTAGGGTTTAGGGTTTAGGGTTTAGGGTTTTTTTAGGTTTAGGGTTTAGGGTT
>KV908620.1:7781-60281 GCA_002005505.1 Botryococcus braunii
ATCTTCTTCCACCGTAAAATAACTTGGTGGTTTCTCACCTTGCGTTGCCGATGGCCAGTTATGCTCTCCTTCGTTAGAGGCATTACTGACACCTCTGGCAGTGGCCTACGTCCCCTCCACAGATCGTCAGACGGTGGCCGAAGTAGCGAAGCTGCGGGACGTGCGTCCTCCATTTTTGCTTACCGACGGAGGAAAGGGCATGACTGGCTTTGGATAGTCGTTGCAGCCCTTGTTGTGGCTTGTGCTTTCAGCTACATTGGTGCGACTTCTTGTGATTATACACTGTAAGGAAGGAGAGCTGTATGTAGAAGTTCGTGTATGATCTCAACGTGCATATCGCCATACCGTTCCGATGTCACTGAGAAGTCGCCAGGCAGAGACAGCTATCGAGATTGCGGTTACTCGATATTGATAATATATTTCAAACTGAGGAGTTCACTTTTTTACCGTGTAGCGTTATTGGATGTGGAGTATTTTAGCATCAATAGAAGGGGGTGGGGTCCTATTCATGCAGGATTCTGGTTCTTGTTGCCATCAACGTTCCACCATACGCGCGAAGTCGGCCTTCTTACTTGCAGGGCAAGGGGTAGCCTGGTCAACAATGTCAAGCCCTTGCTTTCCCTTCCTGGACAGGAAGTTAATCAACAAACAACTCTTGCAAGGCGCCGTCTCTATGAAAGCATGTCCAGCCAGCTCCTTGCAAAAGGCATGCACATAGGTGATTTTTCTTCAGCACCCTCCAGGGTAATTGGTTGTCTGGGGACAGCCTCAGTCCAGCAAGTGGGTCATGGATTCTATTATGAAGTTGAGAAAAGCCCGGAGGGTTCCCTCCGTAATCGATGGGTGAGAGCCAACAGTTGGGAGGACTGACTAGAATACATTATCGTATCTGATGTAGTTGAATAGTGTGTAGTTGAGGTATGGACCTGCTTCCCTCATGCCTGCCTTTTTGGATAGAGAGGGACCTCCATCACTGGCTGCTGTGGAATTGATGCCTGATTTGTTTTGTATGAAACAGGGGATGTGACATCAGCAATTTTATGTGCTCGCTTCGGCATGTGTTCTTTAATTGCCCTTCTTGTTGCTGAAGAGGTGCCACGGGCCGGGAAAAGGGGATGCACGCACTTGAGTGTTACATACTTGCTCTAAGTGGCGAACAACCCTTTCTGGTCATCATGACTAGCAATGTGTAAAATTGATTTACTCACACTCGCATCGACCTGATAACTGGCCTCTCTTATTCTCGCTATTCTTGCCATTGGTTGCACTGGTTGCCATTGGTTGGTTGCTTTCACACCCCAGCAGGACTACCGCTGTCGGAAAATTGCAGTGTTTTGAACGTCAGCCACGGTGCTTTTGATGGGCTCAAAAGTGGTGCACAGGAGGGCTTGCAACTCAAGGAGTGAGCCATTCTTCTTTATTCAAAGAGGAGTCTGGCCAAATTGTTCCAGTTTTCCACAGATTGCAAGTGCCAGTTCGAGCCGCCGTCATGCCACTGCTTGACAAGGAAGCCAGCAATGCAATTTTCTCTGCAGTACAGCGGTACATTGTTCCTTTGGTAGATGCCACAGGGATCTGGCTCCAAAATTCAAGCCTATACCATTCCACACTGTACCATGCCTCCACCCATCAGGCACACGCCCGCCTCACATGTCGCCATCACTTCTTCTAATCCACTGCTACCATTTCCAATTCCAATGCCGTAATACAACATTTTAGGATTGCTTAGTTTGCATTGTTTTGGCCACGGGTCGGATGAGTGCAGTCAAGCATACGATTGACCACATGTGCAAGCAGTATGTAAGCGTGCACCAATCTTCTATTTGGATCGGTGATTTTCCAGCAAGGCGCGTGTGGGGCCATTTCAAAGGCAATTTGCGCTTCTTGCCGCAGGCCCTTAGATCTTGGCGCTGACCACCACGTCCACATACCTTGTTTCCTTCATGAGCTCAATGTGTTACCAGATAGCTTGGTCATGGCTTGAATGCACAGCCAGGAATGTGTCGCTCTCCAACAGATCCCCAACAGGTGGTTGCTGCACGCTGCTGGAAAGTTACAATGTGGGGACGGGAGGGAGGGAGGGAGGGGGAGGGGGGTGTGGGGAGGACCTTTGGGGCACAGTCCAATGACCGGCAGCTGAAGCTGGTCAGATGCAAACTGAGGCATATGGTAAGGCTCTTGACAGGGACGGCAGTGGGGTCGCAGGACCCTGTGGTGGCTTCTTCTGAGGATGTGCAGGAAGAGGTCAGGGCCATTTCCGCAGCTGCTGCGAATGTGTGCCCCCTCCGCATTGCCATTGAAAGGGTGGTTGTCACTCCCACAGGGAATGTGTTGGCGTGCTGGCAGGTCCTCAGCGGTACCGATCCATTGGCAATTCGGAGGTGAGATCTGCTCTGGCCCTTCTGGGGGCCCCACCGGCCCCCTTCTACCTTTTCGGGGTACCAAGAGTGCTCCCTGGGTTCCTATTTAGGTGATTGCAAGAGCCTTTTGGTCTCGTTGGCCCCTTCTGAGGGACCCCACAGGCCCCCCGATACCTTTTCGGGGCACCAAGAGTGCCCATGCGTTCCTAGTAATGTGATGGCAGGAGCCTTTTGTTCTCGCTATGTCTCTGCATGACTGTGTTCTGCATGACTCGGCCCGTGTTTTGCGACTTTGTGCACAACCACTAACTAACAGACTTGGTTCTCAAGATGGTCCACGGGTTTTAAAAGGCTTTTGCAAATCCATATCTCTGCATGAATCGGCACGTGTCCTGCGTCATAATTGGGTTGTGGCCCTTGGTTTGTGCCTTGGTTTGTGGCCCTTGGGTTGTGGCCCTTGGTTTGTGCCTTTCTCCCAGTGTCTTCTACCTTTTTCATGTGTCTTGTCCTAGAGCCCGGCCAGAATGCACTGGGTTATGATTTGTGATGAATGCGTGTCTTGCAAAGGCTGACAGAGAGACGTTTTTCAGAAGTTTGTAGCACTGTACTGCAAGCTTGTACTGCAAGCGCACATGGCCTATTGTACAATCCCTGTACCATATGCACAATGGCTTTTGAATAACTGCCCCCAAGCTGAGTTCTTTGTATCCCAGATCTTGTGACTATGGAACAGGGAAGTAATGGCTTGTACACAAATAATGCAAGTCTTTGGTTTTGACACATGGCCAGCAGTTTGTACAAGTATCTTTTGCGGTTCCCAGCACAAAAGAACTGCAGCAAGGGGTCATATGATATGACTCCTATCCATGATGCCATCTTGACAATGGAAGAGGCGTATTAACATCCCTGCAGTTCTCTCCAAAGCAGTTTGCAGGCCACACAAGCCGGTCCTTTCCTCGTTTCTCTTGCCCATCGTGTGAATGGAATGATTGACTTGTACAAATGAGCCCTCATTTTTGTGGCGAGACATGCTTGACTGGAACATGCTTGCAGGGTCCCTCCCCTCCATTGCATGCAATGTTCCTCCCCTCCATTGCATGCAATGTTCCTCCCCTCTATTGCATGCAAGGTCCCTCCCCTCCATTGCATGCAATGTTCCTCCCCTCCATTGCATGCAAGGTCCCTCGCCTCCATTGTATGCAAGTCCCTCCTCTCCATTACTTCCAACCCAAAGGGGACATGCAGGCAAGGTCCCTCCCCTCCATTGCATCCAACCCAAAGTCTGGGCACACATGGCAATCACCCATCTATGCTGTGCGTGTAGCATTTGACTATCTTTGCTATGTGCGCAGCACTTGACTACATGTGTTACGCATGTGCCATTTCACTACCTTTATTGTGCTTATAGCATTTGACTTCCTTTGTTATGCTAGTAGCATGGGGCTGCCTTTTGCTCTTAGCATTTGACTACCTATTTTATGCTTATAGCGCTTGACTGCCTTATTATGCTGATAGCATCTGACTACCTTTGTTATGCTTTAGCATTTGCCTACGTATGTTATGTTTGTTGCATTTGACTATTTCTGGCCTGCTTGTAGGGTGCTGAGGAACACCCTGCCTCGAGCTCCTCCACCCGAGAAACAGGCCATTCAGCAGCCTGCGATTCTGCACACAACTCTGGCCAGGCTGCTGCACGGCCCGAAGCCGCAAGTGGCCGCCAGTTTCCATCGCCGTGCGCTTCAGGGGGCGACGCTGCTGCAGGATGTTTCTCAGCGCATGACAGATGCGCTCTGCGGGCTGCAGGCCACCATCTCCCACATGTGGTAAATCGCTGCAAAGCCATCCAACCACCCCTCTCCCCCCGTCTCCCCCCTCCTCTCTCTCTCTCTCTCTCTCTCTCTCTCTCTCTCTCTCTCTCTCTCTCTCTCTCTCTCTCTCTCTCTCTCTCTCTCTCTCTCTCTCTCTCTCTCTCTCTCTCTGCGCCCCCCCCTCTCTCTCTCTCTCTGGGCCCCCCTCTCTCTCTCTCTCTCTCACACGCACGCGCGCGAGCGCGCGCACACATACACACACACACACACACACACACACGCACGCATACACACACACACACACACACACACACACACACACACACACACACACACACACACACACACACACACACACACACATACACACAGGTGCATACATGCACACGCCGTGCACACAAGGAGGGATGGGGGTGGAAAGGGGGGATGCGGAACACATCACAGTGTGGGACAGAAGGAAGTAGAGTGCAACTCAAATTGACATGTTGCGGCAGACATTTGTGTATGTGCATGTGGCAGAAGATGGAAAAGTGAGGGTGGGATTGGGGGGTGGGGGGGGGGGGAGAAAGATGGAAACGGGAAAGGGGGGGTGGGTGGTAAATGGAGGGGGGCTGATGGCTGTCGAATGAGTGCAAGAGTGCCTTGCAGGTATGTGGAGGAGGATGACCTGCTTGCCCTTGCGATAGGAGGGCAATTTCGGCATCAGGCCATCCCTTTTGAATGCAAGAGTGGCCTCTCTGGACAGCCCCAGTCAGAATGACTTGAAACATGTCCCCTCTCTGAAGTTGGTTAGTGAGGAGATATGTGATGGAGGTGAAATTTCCAGGTTTCGGGAAGCCAGAGCCATACATTCCTTGCCAGTCAACCTGATACGCATTTATCCCCCCCCCCCCAATTTTTTTAATTTTTTATTTTTGTTATGAGTAATCTTGAGGGGCGGCTTGTGTAAATGACAGCTTCGTGCTTTTGACTCTCGCGGAATGTTTTGGGTCCAAGTGGGCACATGGAGGTCCTTCGAAGTGAAGGATTCTGCGATTGACTTGCTCAGCGAAGTTAAGAACTTTCTTGTTCTGGTGCCGAAGAAGCAAAGCCAGGCTGGCACCTTGCATATTGGGTGGACGCACATTCTGTGGGCAGTGCCACAACAGTATTGTTGGGAACTCCCGCGAGATCACAATTGAGCCCGAAATCCGCCACGATCGGGACTGTCCCGACTCGAAAGGACGAAATTTGCGCTGGAAATCCACACAAATTCGACCTCGTGGGAGTTCCCAGTATTATCATCCGGAAGGAGGACTGCTCACAGCCCCGTGGGCGCATGCACGCATTAGTTATGTGGAGGCTGTTGATTGCCAGCTCTGTAAGCGTGGACAGGGCGCTGGTCCTAGCCAATCTGACCGGGTTCGACAGCGAGAGGGCTGTTGTATCCAGCTTGCTATGTTCTCGTTGAGAAGACACGTGGCCCCAGCCCTTTCATTCTCGTGTTTCTGCCAGGAAGGCTGTGTGCGCGCGATAGAAGCACAAGCAGCGGCTGGGTTTGGGCCCAGCCAGGGGCCCTGCATCTCGTATGCGTGCGCTAACTGTAGCAAATTTCACATCTGTCACAGCCTCCAAACACAGCAGATACAGTGGCTGGAGAATGCAAGAGGGGTGGGGGACCGGGCGGGCTTGACTTCGATTTGTTGTCACCGTGAGGAGGGACGGGGAGCCCGCTTCATGTGCGTAGACCAGGGGTGTCTTTGCACCTGGTTTAGGGTGTAGCTTGCATAAGCGCTTAAATCAACCCCCAAAAATAGCCACGCGTACTTCCTCGCAGTGGGGACTCCTTGCCACATAATTTGCCAAAGGAACATAGGATATTCTGGAACACCCTCTTTTCCGTTCTTCCGCCAGTTCGATTGTTCCGAATTCATTAGGATTTCCTTCGATTCCGTCATTAGTGGTCAGAATTCAGGGTTTAGGGTTCCAGAAGAATAGCGGAACAGCTGAAGACTTCCATCGGAATAGCGGAACAAGTATATGTTCCCTTGGCATGCTCTCCCTTGCCAGGTGACGGGTCCATGTGGAAGGTGGATCTAACGCGGCAAGGATATCCTTGTTTGTGTTCTCTGCACTGGGGTACTTCTTGCAGTGGTTGTAAAATATGCTGGGGAGGTGCTGGTCGTAGTGATGGGCTGACAAATCTTTCTTGGGCGTGGATTGGTTCTTGCCCATGTCCGGTAGACTCAAGTTGGATCCAGCGCTTGTCCTACACGTGGTCAGGAAATGCAGATGTTTCTTGGAAGGCCAGTTGCCGTTTCCGGTGTTTGTGAAAGTGCAAGTTTGAGGCGTGGGTGGCACTAGCGACGTATTTTATAGCCATATAGCTACCTATGTAGCCACGGTCAGAAAACGGGTTTCTCGGCAGTGGAGCGTTGCTCCTCCATTGCCAAGCAGTGGTGGCACTGTCACACTGTAACTTGGAGGTGATGCTGCCCACAGGCAGGGTGTGACACATGTTGTTTGGCAGTGGGTGGTTCTTGCAAGGGTCAAAAAGTGACTGGAAGGAGCGCTGGCGCGATGCCATGCTGCATGTGGTTCCTTGGCCTTGCCGCTTTTCTAGCTGCAGCGGCTCGACAGTTGTTAAACCCATGTGCTCGTGTAGCCCTTTGCCAAGTGCCACGAGAATTTTTTGCAAGGAGGGTCGTTCTTATGGGGAACTCCCGCGAGGTCGAATTTCTGTCGATTTTCAGTGCAAATTTCGTCCTTTCGTGGCAGATTTCGGGCTGAAATGTGATCTCGCGGGAGCTCCCATTCTTACCAGCGGATCTCTTGTTTTCTCGTGGCGTTGCGGTTTTGTGACCGTGTCAGTAGATCTCTTATATGATAGCTAACTAGCTAAAACATGTTGGATTTCGAAGTTAGGATTTATAGCACTGCTCACTCGTTTCTGGGATCGGCGTGAGCTGTTGCAGCACATGCACCAACACGTGCACTGCAGTACGCTTGAACTAAATATTTGTTTCAGATTCTGTATGTGCTAGATGTGCCTTAGAGATCCGTACCGAAGCCTGCCGCTTTTACGGTACAATTATTTAAGGTCCAGGGTGTGGACATTGTCCTGGAACACAGCGTCCTTGCAGCGTGTGAAGTGCATTGGGGCTAGTACCTAACAATGTACTGCCTGCGAAGAAACGGTCCCATGCAGCTAAGAAGATATGCATGTAACTGCAACGCAGGTCTACGCAGTGTGAAAGGATATTACACAATTTGCGCTTAGCTCTGCCCTGTTGTTGGGAAGGGAGGGGGGGGGGCGGGCTGGGGCATGTGTGTGCGGGCATTTGTGTGTGTGTGTGTGTGTGTGTGTGTGTGTGTGTGTGTGTGTGTGTGTGTGTGTGTGTGTCTCTGTGTGTGTGTGTGTGTGTGTGTGTGTGTGTGTGTGTGTGTGTGTGTGTGTGTGTGTGTGTGTGTGTGTGTTGGGGGGGGGGGGGGGTGGGGGGATTACGTAAACCTGGCGACGAGACATCGAGGTACTGTACGGGCATTCATACCTTGATCCCGAAAGCAGCCCGTCACCGAGTGCGGCCTCGTCAAAAGGTTTACGTGGCAGATTCAGTGCTTATGCTTAATCTTATTCGGTCATATGGTCCTGGTAATATTGCACTGCCAAACATTACTTGGTAGTTCCTTGGTCCGAGCGACGACCCCGCTGATCGTACGTGCTGTGTGTACGAGCCACATGTTATATGTCCATTACGAGGCCATTGGGGTGGCAAGCTAAGGTGGTCGCACTATGCCTGGTTTCAGTGGCAAGTTTTGGCTTGTATAAAGTTGTCTATCAACCAATTTTTGAACCTGAGGGCATCCAGGTGCTCCTTCTTACCCCGATTTTGCTGAAAGGATGAAGGAAAAATGCTTCAGTTGCTTACACATTTATTCAAATGCAGAGAGATGGAGATGCAAACGCTCTAAAGCCAGGCTTCAACAAGAAGGGTACGGGTGATTGGTATCCAGTGCTCGAAGAGTGCCGTGAGATTTTGAAGATTGTTGACTCATTTGTTCTTGTGTCAGGGATGTGGAGGGAGGTTGATAGAGCGATGAAAGGTGATTAGCACTGTTAACTGCGATACATCATTGTCAAGACGAGGAGCGAGGAGAGCTTAGCGCTGCTGCTTCATCTCCTACAGCGACTGCCCGCCACTTCTGAGCTGTTCTATTGACACCAAGCCTCCAATCAAAGTGCCGTTCAAATTGACACCAAGCCTCCAATCCAACCTGGCGGCAAGGAGACTAGCCACAGGGCAACCCTCAACACAGCCAGAAGCAGCAGCGTGGATGCTTGACGCTGGCGTATCTTACTCCCTTGCAGGGATCAGAAGGCTCTTCAGCTCTGGCCGTAACACGTTGTGTCACTGGGCACCGGCAGCACATGGCCTTCTCCTCCAACAGCATACACACACACTTCCTTTCAAGCCCGCTCTACTCGTGCAGCGCTATGGAACCCTCTTTGGCCGCACAACCCAGCACGCCAGTCCTTCCAAGAGCATGCACATTGCAGAGCAGCGATTCAGCGCCGGGCAGGCTCCAGCTCAGCTGCAGTCCATCACTCCGAGGCATGCATGCAGGCCTGTGCAGCAAAACAGTCTGGGGTCCACTTCGGACAGACAAGGTTGCATCGCTTCAAGGCCTACACTGCTCACTACGGACAGACAAGGTTGCACCACTTCAAGGCATACACCGGAGCCTGTGGAGCTGCAAAGAACAAATCCTGCTTCAGCACCGCTACATGCCATGCCTGTGAAAAGCGAAGCCAGTGGCATGACGCAATGCTTGTCTAGTATCGCCAGTGCACGCTTGCTTCATACACATGGACGGAGAAACATTGGCGAGAGACCCACGCCTGCCAGAGAGTGGCTACTGAAGGCAGCGGCCCAACGTTCCTCGCCTTTCGGCCGCAACGCTCACATTGGGGCTCCCTATTCCCAGTGTCCCAGGTCTCCTACAAATTCTGGGTTGAGTTTTCGAGAACCCCTCCTCTCCAGACATGCACTGCAAGCGAGGGGGTTTGCCTCGGCAGCTTCCGCAGGGTGCAGCTCAGCCACCTGTCCCCTGCTCGGAACCCAAACCCGAGTGAAAGTATCCTCCGCAGATGGGATTACCGCATCCAGGATGCCAATGCCAGTGAGAATGGCCAGCTCAGCAAGGTGTACCACACACTGGGGGCCAAGCCCTGTGAACGTGGACAGCTCAGCAGGAACTACCGTATCGATCCTGTCAGCACCTTTGAGGGTCTCCAGCAGGGCATGGTGTACTGCACCAGGGGTTCAAGACACGCTGTCAACACATATGAGGCTGTACAGCTCTGCGGCCCGCAAGCCCAGCCCCCTGGGGGAGAAGAGCAATGCCCAGGCACTGTACCTGTTGGCAATGGTCGTGCTCATGGTGGGGTTGACATACGCATCAGTCCCCTTGTACAGGTTTTCCCCAAGACTCCCTGGGCTTTTTCATCTCTCCTCCTCCTCATCGTCCTCCTCCTCCTCCTTCTCCTCCTCCTCCTCCTATTTGCAACACATTTCAGATTCTTATGTTCTCGGTTGCCTGATGCTGCGTGTTTCGCTCTCATGCACTGTACGCGCGCGCGCGCGCGTGCGCGCGCGCGCGCGCGTGTGTGTGTGTGTGTGTGTGTGTGTGTGTGTGTGTGTGTGTGTGTGTGTGTGTGTGTGTGTGTGTGTGTTTGTGTGTGTGTGTGTGTGTGTGTGTGTGTGTGTGTGTGTGCGTGTGTGAACGCGCGCGTGCTCGCCTGGATGCGTGCGTGTGTGTGCGCATGCGCGCGGGTGCCTGTACATGTGCTCCGACGTGAGCGCCCAGGGGAAGGGGCAGGGGGCATGGCAGCTGCTTCTCATGTTCAGGCAAAGGCGTTTGTTCCGTTTTAGAGTTCAAGGAGAGGGGCAGAAGTCTTGTGAAGCTCTATCGATAAACTTGTGCACGTTGCAACTTGTGCACGTTGCATTTTCTCTTTTGCCTCCAGGGGGCCATAGATCAGGTTTCTCCCAGGGGCTTGTTTATAGACCCAGTCAGTAACAGTTCAATGTACTTTTGACTCTTAATTATTGCAGCGAATTGGGCAGGCGTGTTTTGTCAATCATCCAAGGGGTGACTGTTTGGCTGGAGATACGCGTGACCAAATTAGAAAGGACAGTGACGTTTGTATTGCTGTTCACACAAGGTAATTCATGAAGGGTTTTGGCTGTGATGGTGAAGCGCACCCTACAACTGCAATCTTAACCACCTGAGAATCCCTACAAAAGGGGGGAAAGGAGCCCCCCCTTTTTTTCATTTTTATTTTATTTTATTTTTTATTTCCTCTTTTTTGCAACATGCAAGATTGTGTGCTGTGCACGTGCGAGGCTTTACATCCACTGATGTGATCTCAACTGCCGCCTGCAGGATGTTCTGCCAGGCGACTGGGTTTGGCGGTACGGTGCAAGAGGGCTTGAGGGTGGAGGCGAAGCTGAAGTCTCGGGAAGAGGCAAAGAACGAGAGCCTCGAGAAAGCCGCTGCTGCCAGAGAGCTGACGGTCAGCTTCAATGCGGACGTCAGTGACGGCCTTCCCTGGCGGTTTACCCCTGTCCAGCGCTCTGTACGTGTCAAACCTGGGCAGGCCACTCTTGTTTTCTACAACGCTGAGAATCGCAGCAACCATGCCATCACAGGTATGTGCCCGCATCCCTTATCTCCCTTTCTGCTCTAAGATTGTCGGGTCAGAAAACCCCATGTCACACACTCGCCTGATCTTAGCGTGGGTATCACTGTGAGCAATCCCGCGCTTTGGACAATATACTTGTATCTTGTGCGTGCCCCCCCCCCCGGGGGGGTGGGGGAGGGGCTTCTCATTGCGATAGGTGGGGTCCCCTAATGGGGGTGGGGTCCAGTTATGTTGCTTCCTTTGCAAGTTGATGCGCAATGCAGGAAGATGAGGCTCGTTCTGGCGGTGGTTCTTTCAGGGGTGTCCACGTACAATGTTGCCCCACAGCAGGCAGGACTGTACTTCAACAAGATACAGTGCTTCTGCTTCGAAGAGCAAAAGCTGCGTCCGGGGGAGAAGATCGACATGCCGGTCTTCTTCTACATCGACCCAGAGTATGCGCTGGACGCTCGCTTGAAAGGGATTGACCATCTGACGCTGTCCTACACGTTTTTTAAGGTAAACCTTCATTTACCGTGGGTAGTGCGTGTGTGTGTGTGTGTGTGTGTGTGTGTGTGTGCGCGCGCGCGCGCCCGCGGAAGCGCATGAGTGGGCGTGGGTGTGTGCATTCTCTCATCACCGACGCCCGGCACTGTACTACCGACTATCACAAGTTCTTGGTGTTGTTTCTCTGATTGAAGAGAGATGGCACTCTTTGCTTGGCAGTTTGTGCATGCACGCTGGGCATTGCAATCTTTGCAAGGCAGTCTGGAGGGCACCCCCACTGCATCGCACTCTCTGCATGCACCCTCTGCATAGCACTCTCTGTATGGGCAATTTGAAGGGCAATTTGATTTTAGCGTCTGTAGCTGCTTGCAGGTTCCCAAAGTGTCTGTAGCTGCTTGGGTTCCCAAAGTGTCTGTAGCTGCTTGCAGGTTCCCAAGATCTTTTCAAGCTGGGAGTTTTGGGGTGGGGTAGGTGGATGAAGAGGAAGGTTCCGTTACAACCATCGGTCATTGATATTCAACGCCGAGCAGAGGCTCGCCCCCTTGCTTGACAAGCCACTCAAAAAGGGACACTTTCCCCCCCCCCCCCCCCCCCGGCGCCCCATCTTCAATTATCTTCAATACTCAATGATTTTCAATCTTGAATCTCCCATTGTATTGTTTTCGAGGAAAGAAAATCCGGAACCGAGTCACATGTCTGTTCGTATTGGAGGGACAGGATTTTGGTACTGAAGGCCGTAAATTCCTTCAGGCACGTGGGCTTTGAGTGGGTGGGTGTGTGCCTGGCTCGCATGGCCTTAAGTCAAGTCTTGCTGTGATCATAGCAAGACATTCAGCAGGGACCCAAGAAGGAATTAGTCCGGTCCTAATTCCACACGGAATTTGGTTTCAAGAGGTAACTGGCCATGTTCACATATTTATAGTTATGAAAAGTAATCATTTGGAAACCAGAAGTAGAGCTTTTGTTGTTCTGCATGCAGCTGCAGTTTGTGTGGCGCTGCAGATGGATGGAGGGATTCTTGGCTTAGATTGTTTCCATGCATGCCAATCCCCTGCGCAGTACAAACACGTACAGCAACTGTATGCAGGACAATGAAAGCCTGCTTGCTGAATGCCTCGTTAGCAATCTACCTCTGATGTTTTTGCATATGTCTGCTATGCTCCAGTTGACCAATGAAGTGCACGTGTGCGCAAATGTGCACAGCGCAGTGCTAGCGACATATTTCCAAATTGCGTGTCTGATGGGTTTACATGTAAAGGAGGTGTGCTTGCATCGCGTGGTCATTGCCATGATCCAATTGGGTATGCAAATGCACGCATGTATGGCAAATGGAATATCAGATCCTTGAAATTGTTTACGGGTCATCTGATTCTCAGCACCCGCCACTGTTAAGTCAGCAATGTATACACGTACGTCACGTAAGTCACATGCCTGATCAGTGCCTGGATTAGGTCTGTGGTCAAAGAACATACTTGGAATTGATAGGCTTTCCAGTACCAAGTAACTTCTCTAACCGAAATGAAAATGGAAGCACCGAACAGGCAGGTGACGTACATTGCTGCGCTGAGCATCGGATACATATATGATAAGACACATAGACAAGACATTGGCAAGATACTGCTCAGTATGCCACCTAGAGTATACTCTAGCATGCATGCACACATGTATTTACTCCAGCATATATATATTCTAGAAAAGTACTCTAGAGTATGCCCATAGCGGCAGTTCTAGTAGTGCCACCTAGAGTCTACGTTCTTACATAGCCTAGCCAACAGTGTGCCACCTATAACGAAAGTACGCGTGCACTCTTGCATTTATGGTCAATGGTCAACTGGCTACCGACATGTATCCTCTTTTCTAGAACACAATTTATTCCTGCCAAAGCATCATGTAGAGCCTTGTGGGCCAGCAGGGCCTCGTTACAAGTCCAGGATATAAAAGCAACTCAGACCAAAGGAGAATGCTGCAGCGACTTTGCTAAATGTCGCTGCATATAAAGGAGCTTATTAGATCGTCCAGTACTGCTAACAGCTGCAGACATTTACATCCATGAAATGTAGATGCATGCACGTGCATTCGGGGGACGACGACGTCTGAATGCACATGTTAAGAATATGTACGTCTGCAGCTGCTGTACAGCTGTACAGTGCTGCATCATCGCAGTTTGTGGATATGCAGCTCATCCAGTCAGCATGAAATCTTACGCTTGCTGCAGGCGACAAGCAAGGCTGTAGACACAGCCCGTGCATGTATACCAGTGTATTGGTCCGTTGTACATAGGCAGGTAATTATTGGCACATGCATTACAGCCGACATAGTATACTATGACGCGGCTAGCACTGGTGGGATGAAACGCTTTACATAGGAGCTGCCTCTGGATCAAGAACCGATGTCATTACTTGTCCACCTACAATCCACGTGTTGATGCCTGCGGAAAGGTAATCATTTCTCCCCCGACAGGCACAGGCATGCCGTAATGACTACCGTAATGACTACCGTAAGTTCGATAGAAACGGTAGAATAAACAAAAAAGAATAATTGGAAAAAAAAAAAAAAAAAAACATACTGTTTACTAAATTTAGCGTGTTCTTCACGGCCCAAACCGCCCTTACGGCAAACAGATCTTGTGTGCAGTGGCATGGGGAACGAACAACGCAAATTGCTACACTTTATATTGGTAGGTATTGCAATTGGATTGGCCCCGCCTTATTGGGGGTAAGATGAGGCTCTAGCTACGTCCGACCTCCTATGACCATGCGCATGAGCATGCTTGAGGTTATAACATAATCTATTTATATAATCTCAAATTGATTAGTCACTGACGTAGAACTTCTGGGCTAGCATGCATATATTCCATACAATGAACAAGAAGAAAACTAGAAAGATCGTGTAGACGAAGGAACTGGATCTTTGTGTGGAGCGAATTGGACAAGGTGAATCGAATTTGAAGAGCTGCGCAGCTTGTCACTTAAATTTCTTGTCACAAGCTTGCAACAAGCGCACGCTTAAGCGCACTGAACTACCGGTAGTTACAGAACTGGCCAGTCGATGATGCTTCTTGGCGGGTCCAATCAGGCTTTAGAGGGAGTATCATCCAATTCTGCGCCACCGTTACTTGGATCGTTGACGTCATCAAAGCCGTCCCCCTCGGACCTCTCCGAACAGGCTGCACATGCGGGCACGGGGGTCTCGACGTCTTGAGCAGCGATCACCAATTTCGCATCATCATCGTCGTGATTATCATCCAGTGATTCGCTGTTATGTTGAAGGGCTTCTGTCTCAGCATGCTGGCTCCCATGGGTGCCACAGTTGTCCAGTTTTGATGCTTGCAGTTTTTCCGAGATGGCCGTCACAGCCCGGTCGGTGGCTCTTCTCAGGGTCCGCCTTGCACTGCACAGACCCAACTCAGACCTGAATTTATCCACATTATGGTGTTTATCCCGGTACAACTGGGATAAACACCATGTGGATGTTTATCCCAGTTGTACCGGGATAAACACCCACACTTTTTTTTTCGATACAACTCAGCAGCTTTGCATCATTCGGCATGCAATGCGGTTGAATTAATTGCATGTGTCTCAGTACAGGTCGTGATAGAAGCCACCTCATGGAGGACGGGAACCATGCATCTCAGCAATCTAACTTATGGACACGTGTGCACGTGCACGTCAATTAACCCACCGAACCCTTCAGAGAATCTGTTTGGCTTAGAACGCGTACGCGCTCCATCTAACTGACTAGGGAGACACAACATCCATTTCTCCTCTGCTGGTATACTTCCCTTGAGTCTCAGGATCCACATGTATACAACTGCAACCCTAACTAGCGCTCGCACGCGTGGCTGCTTTGAGCACAGTGCAAAAGCAAGAAACAGGGGATTGCAATTGTGCAAAGTAAGTTCAGGCACTTTCTGGGTGTTGTCAAAAGTATGGTTCCAAGAAATGCCAAGCCTACATATGTCGGATACAACATGCATGTTATATACGCATATGCTAGTTGTTATTTCAGACATTGCACGGAAACAAAAGCTGCACGTTTATTTAGTTTCATATCTTAAAACAGCTATATAGATACGTAGCTCACCGTGCATTAAGGTGTTTGGCAGCTGCTGATCCACGGCTCCAATGGGACGATGGGAAAGCCCGGGATTGATCATTCGACCCCCTGCATTCGCAGAGGTCTCATAGCTGCCTTGGTGGTGCGGCTGCTCCTGAGACAGAGCTGGGGACAGATCCACAGGCGGCCTTGCAAGGCCGTAAGCAATCAAGAGGTCTGCCAGCTCCCGAAGCTGCATTTCCCCAACCCCTAACCTTGGCGGCATCGGCATGTGTGGCCAGTGACATGCGCGCGCACACACGTTGACGCACGGTACTACTTCTGATTATCAGGAGCTTCTGCATTCTACTTAAATGGTGGTGTACGCAATGGTAAGTAATGGTACATAGCCTACTTGGATCCCAGTTGAGTTACACCCAGACCCATAATATTGATTAATTTCAGCAAGACCCAAAATCTTACCCATAAAGCCCGGGCCTACAAGAAGTTTCTCATACAGAAGGATGTTTGGATGGTGGATGTTTTTGAATAGTGTTCAATGGCCCTGTACTAGGGCCCTCAGCAAGAACAATCCAGCTCCTTTGCACGGGCATCAATCATCTCGCTGATTCACTCCTCATCTCCTCATCTCTCTCTCTCTCTCTCTCTCTCTCCTCTCTCTCCTCTCTCTCTCTCCTCTCTCTCCTCTCTCTCTCCTCTCTCTCTCTCTCCTCTCTCTCCTCTCTCTCCTCTCCCCCCCCCCCCCCCCCCCCCCCCCCCCCCCTCCCTCTCTCTCCCCCCCCCCCCCCCCCCCCCCCCCCCTCTCTCTC
The DNA here is from genome assembly GCA_002005505.1 of Botryococcus braunii. NCBI lineage: Eukaryota > Viridiplantae > Chlorophyta > Trebouxiophyceae > Botryococcus > Botryococcus braunii. The sequence continues at coordinate 23,986 of KV908620.1, forward strand.
TCTCCTCTCTCTCTCTCTCTCTCTCTCTCTCTCTCTCTCTCTCTCCTCTCCCCCCCCCCCCCCCCCCCCCCCCCCCCCCCCCCCCCCCCCCCCCCCCCCCCCCCCCCCCCCCCCCCCCCTCTCTCTCTCCTCTCTCTCTCTCTCTCCTCTCTCCTCTCTCTCTCCTCTCTCTCTCTCTCTCTCTCTCTCTCTCTCTCTCTCTCTCCTCTCTCCCCTCTCCTCTCCTCTCTCTCTCCTCCCTCTCCTCTCCCTCTCTCCCCCCCCTCCCCTCCCCTCTCTCCCCCTCTCTCTCTCCCCCTCCCTCCCTCCCCCCCCCTCCCCCCCCCCCCCCCCCCCCCCCCCCCCCCCCCCCCCCCCCCCCCCCCCCCTCCCTCCCCCCCCCCCCCCCCCTCCCTTCCCTCCCTCCATTCCCTCCCTTATTCTCTCCCTCCCTCCCTCCCTTACTCCCCCGATCCCTCCTTTCCGCCCTACCTCCCTCCCACGGCCCTCCAACTCCCTCCATCCCTCCCTCCCTCCCCACCCCTTCTGAGAAAAAGCCTATAAAGCATGCCTGATATACCTGAACAAACTAACCGAGAAAGGGCTTAACCACATTTCAAGCCATAAAAAAGCTACTTCCAGATCTGTTCATAGCACGCTGCAGAGCAAACAAACCTGTTGGGGCGGGTCCGCCCCGACCAGATTGATGAGCGCTTCTCTCGCAACGTCCACTACGTGCGGCCCCCGAGGAGCCCCCGATCCGCGCGGTACAGTTTGATGGTGCTGATCTTCGTGCTGGTCGTCAGCAACGCTGCCAATGTCTCCTTCAGAGGGGCCCTCCATGACCGGCTGCACGTGCTGAGCCGGGGCCGCTTGGTATTGCTGTTGGTAGCCGTAACCATTGTCGTACGGATGTCCATATTCACCGCCGTTGTAGCCAGCGCCTTGATGCTCAGAGGGCCCGCCGGGGTGCCAGTACCAGCCGTGGAAATGGCCGTGGTTGTACTGTGGAGGTATCGTGGGGAATTGTGCGGGAACAAACCCGCCACTTTGGGAAGGCATCCATTGCTGGACCATCATGTGTTGAGCGTACCCGTTCCACATCTCCTGAGGCAAGACTTCAGCATCAGGAGCCGCAAGACAATGCTGTGAGCAGTGTGGTAGCACCGGCCCTCGCGAGCCAGCCCCAAATAATACAATTTGTCTGGACCAAATGCTCACTTGCTATTCTTGGACTTAGAGCCTGCCCCCGAGACATGTTCCCAAACGTGCGTCTCGATGTCCAACACTGGTGTTGGACATCCCAATCTTTTGAATTCATGGCCATGGCCCAGACCGTTGATCATTCATGAATGCAACTGCCATGACGGCACGGCACGGCAGCGAAATCTCGAGCTTAAACCACGGTTTACGCTTACAAACATACTCAATACTGGGTAAGCAAGCTTGGGCTACGCTTTTAGAGATACCCTAGCTCAAGTAACAAAGCTTGGGTAACGTTTTCAGAGATGAACAGGAGCTTGCTTGCCACACGATCCTCCATTCGACAAGATCTCATGCGCATCCTGCAGTTGCTGCTTCCTTTTCAAAACACCTACTACGCATGTCAACACAGTGATCATGACATCTGGTACATGTCCATCAAAGACCCGTGGTTCCTATAATGGTCCTGGCCAGTTCTCGATAGACGTCAATTCCGATGCAATCCACGCTTTTACACGAGTGGGGCAATTGAAATGAAGCATCAGGCACTCTGCCTCGCCCCCACTCTCCACGAAGGTTCCCCCCAACCGAACGACCCGCCCAGACGCGGCCCACACATTCGTCCCCAACCGCATAATACTCACATGCACCCACGTGCCTTGGGCACGCGGGTGGACCCTCCCCCCCCCCACACACACACACACCCACCCGTCCACCCACCCACACACACGCACGCACGCACACGCGCATTCACGCACACATGCACTCATTCACTCTCACCCGCTCACGCATGCATGACCATTTACGCACGCACGCGCATATGAACACCCAAGCATGCACACAACAACACACGGGACTATACAGTCAGTCCACACACACACACACACACACGCACACACACACACACGCACGCACGCGCACACACACACACACACACACACACACACACACACACACATAACACAGACACACACACACACATGCCCGCTCGCACGTACGCACGCAGACACAAATGCCGGGATGCGTATACACAACACACTAACATGGAGTGCAGGCGAGTGGGAGAGCGGGCCAGAGAGAGGTATGAGGGGAGGCGGTGACAGAAATCCCCCATGGAGTTTTTGTTATGTCCGTATTTATGTATATAAGCAGGCATTCATATGTGTGCCAATGCACGCTTGCCCATGGGCAGCATGCATGCCGTGAAACACGAAGCCTGGCTTCAATTGTTGCACTGTTCCACGCTGGTGTTAGCACTCTCTATTCAATTAATTTCAAGCATGAATGGGCCTGAGGGGCCTATTTCCCAAATTGATGCTGGCTTAAAACTCTAAGGGGTTAAAGGAAAAATTCGGGCACCGTTACCTGCGGTGGTGGAATGCCTGCTCCTTCAGATCTTGAAATTTCATGTCCGTGGCCTGTGTGGTTGTAATGACCAGGAAGTTGGGGGACTTGACCATGGAGGTACTCGGGGTAGGCCACGGGCACGGCATGGAACCCTTCTTGTTGGTGTGCCGCGAAGTTTCCAGAAACTTGCTGGTAGACTTGTGTATGCTGTCCATTTGTAGGCACTGGCGTCACCGTGGCACCCTGAACCCCACACCGACGGACATCAGAATATAAGTACACTCAATCTTGCTGAATGATTCCCTGGGTAAGACACATGCAAAGCAGAATGCGTCTGGAGATTGAAAGTTCCATGGCCTAACGAGGTTACGGTACTTCACAACTATTATGCCGACTTGCACTTTAAAAACACCCTACCTAATAAGTGAGAACCCAATGTCTTCCAATATTCCATCACATGCAAACAACAATTTTACAGAAAGTGCAGTGAGTAATAACTTATATGTAACTAGAAACTAGTAACTAGTAACTAGAACTTATCAGTAAGTTCTGGGGAGGTTTGGCAGGGGCTTATGCGCGTGTGCACGTCCCCCCACCCCCCCCCCCCCAACACACACGCACGCACGCACACACACACACACACACACACACACACACACACACACACACACACACACATACACACACACACACATACACACGCACGAACGCACGCACACACACACACACACACACACACACACACACACACACACACACACACACACACACACACACAATGTGGGGTATGCGCGTGTGCAAGGCCCCGCCCCCCCCCCCGACACACGCACACACACACACACACACACACACACACAGCATACACACACACATACAGAGAGAGAGAGAGAGAGAGAGAGAGAGAAAGAGAGAGAGGGAGAGAGAGAGAGAGAGAGAGAGAGAGAGAGAGAGAGAGAGAGAGAGAGAGAGAGAGAGAGAGAGGGGGGGGGGAGGGAGGGATCCCTTCGGAGGGAGGGAGGGAGGGAGGGAGGGAGGGAGGGAGAATGAGTGAGAGAGGGAGGGAGGGGGGAGGGAGGGAGGGAGGGAGGGAGGGGGAGGAGGAGAGAGAGAGAGAGAGAGAGAGAGAGAGAGAGAGAGAGAGAGAGAGAGAGAGAGAGAGAGAGAGAGAGAGAGAGAGAGAGAGAGAGAGAGAGAGAGAGAGAGAGAGGGGGGGGGGGAAGGAAGGGAGAGGGGGTTGGGAGAACGAGGAGCAAGCAGGGAAGGTATTGCAAATAAGGTACCCAATTTCAGCCTTTTCCTATCAACGAGGCCAATTGGAGTCCTTTTGAACTCCAGGGGGAGATACTTGACTCCAGGGGTTGATTGGCGTAGACATGCTCGTGCCGGGCGGTGCAGTAAAGTATACGTATTGGTTTTTCAACTTCTGAGGATGGCCTATATTGGGGCTGTTGCCAGGCGTCGGTGTTTTGATCCCTTGACTAGGTGTGAAGGGAACTGCAACAGCCACAGAGCACATCATTCCTCATGACGGTATGAAAACCTTCAGACCAAACAGATAGCGAAGCAAATGGGCCACCTGTATACACATATGTCCCATAGCTCCAAGCATGGAACTATGGGACCAAGGGTGAACTAGATGTGGTGTCGTTCGATGAAATTTACAGCATCTGTGACACAGGAGACATAAATATACTTTCAGCGTGATCTTAAAGGAAAGAGATACTATACTTAAGCCGTTCATAATATGCCCATGGGTGCATGTTTTAGGTTTAGCTTTTTCCCATGGCTCTCTTGGAAGGGATCGAGCTTCACCGAAATGGCCAAGCGATTCACTCAATGATACATGTACATAAAATTGAAAGTATTACTAAGTAGCACCGCATGCACTGCATGTTTTGGACTTGGCGTTCTCGGGAATCGTTGTGGACACTGTGTTCCAAAGACTATGAACAACCACGAGGCCAATGGAAAGGGAACTAAGGAAAATCTTCATAGAATATATTTTATATGCCAAACGTATTATCAAATAACATCTTTCCTTATCAAAGACCCATCGTTCTCCGCCTCTTCGTATTCAAGCAAACACATCGAAATCTCGAAAGGCGTACTCTTATCCCACCAGGGTGTAATTTGTCTTGTAACTCTGACAGTTATTGGTATCTCACGTTGTACCTGTGGTACATAAGCTTATCAGAATCGGTTGGAGAGCATGGTGCAACGAACTGTAGTTCACCTAGGACAGTCGAACTAAGAAGAAGCAGAACAAGCACCCCGGAGCGACGCACATGAAAGCTTAAAACAGAAAATCATGGGTTTCTCACATTGTACTTCCATTCTTGAGGCTTTCGGGGAGTCTCAGGCGAGCCGCCTGGCGCAGTCATCTGCACGGGAATCCCTGGAAGTGAGCACTATTCATCCGACAGACAGGAGTATCTCACATACTGTATCTCAATAAATTTAGCTTTATAATAACAAATACTTACATTTTGGGTGTTCCCGCCGTGAGTGACAGGTATGCGGAGAGCCCTGTCGGTAATCCGCAATATGCCTCGATTTCTCCGAAGGTTCGCCGGCCAGGGATTCGATGTTACTACCGGTACTAGGCGGCCGGGCCGAGTCAGGCTTTGTAGAAGGCAGGCATTGACCGGGATTAGAAGGCTTTGAGTCTTTGAAGGCTTATGTTTTCGTGGTGAGGGGGTTGTGATTTCTCTTAATTGAAGGCTTTGAGTCAAGGTTTGACGGGATTAGTAGAAGTGACCAGGATACGCACAATGCACATCTCTTCTTGGGACAACCCAGCGGCGTCGCGACGTCGGTCCATGATGTGTTCCACGCCCGTCTAGTAATCCACCGGGTGCACTAACTTGGCCGCGGCCCCCTTGGGCTGTCTCTTCCATTCCCCTATTTTTTTCGCCGTTTGCGCTGGCTCTGGCACGTTTGTGTCCTATTTAGGCTTCCTATGTGTTTATGCACATCTGTTGAATATTGGGGACAATTTTGGAACATTGGTGACAGCCACTTATTCCCTTTAGCCAATGGTGAGAAGAGCAAGCAATATTATAGAGATATATATGTTACAATGATTTTAGGTGAATTTGTTTGAGTTATCCAAAATACATATTCAGCGCCTTACAAACAAATTCCCATTTGACTAGGAGTACATACGATCCGTACCAACTCGAACTCGAATGACTGCTTAGGAAATTGTACCTTATGTTGCTGCAATCGAGCCTTCACTGGGCGGCCCAGGAACTGCTCGTCACTTGTCCGGAGTATGTTGGTAGACTTGGCCAACCTCTGCTGCCAGAAAGTGCTGTGTGTGTATTTCCTGGTGTGTGTGGTGTGGAAGTGCTGTGCCCACGGACCAATAACGCTGACGCCGTGCTCGACTGCAGGTGTGTTTAGGGCTAGGGAATGTGATGTTGATACTAAGGCATTCAAACATTCAGTAAAGTAATGTGTCTTTGCTGTGTGCATGGAAGAGTATGGCTGACAAGAGCTCCTGAATGTTTGATGATGAACAAGTTGTGCTTGAAAGGCCACGGAGATGGCGGTAAGTCAGGTTGTGTTAATAGATCTACCAAAGAGCCCTTGGATAGGCAGTGATGACATATTGACTTAATATAGAGATGTACAATAGACATCGCAAGGGCTCTTTGTATTGAACTCTGCTATCAGGCAAGGCGTAACAATACGTGATCGGTAGTAAGAGTGAGAGATTACAATTGTCCACCATATGTAAAACTTGTCCGGAGTATGTTGGTAGACTTGGCCAATTGGTTGCAACCTCTGCTGCCAGAAAGTTCTGTGTGTGTATTTCCTGGTGTGTGTGGTGTGGAAGTGCTGTGCCCACGGACCACTAACGCCGCCGGCGTGCTCGACTGCAGGTCACGCCTGAAGCAAAATTGCTTCTGTTGAAATGTGAACATACATTATAGAATGCCTTGTGCTTTAGGTGATCTTCAAATGTACATTATTAGGATACGGGTCCACTATCCACATAAGGTACCTCAAGACACGTTCGGATGAGGTCTATTTCGAACATAAGGTACAATCTGATTTAGATTACGCGTTAGTGTGAAAGGACTATTAAAGCTGCGATCACCGCATAGTCGAGCAACTGGTTTGGAAAGATACTGGGTACATAAGGATGCCAGTCTTGTTCATGCAGTTGCATGTGTCTAAAGAGCAGACAGTTGTCAAGGACTGTAGCTGGAGAGGCACGAACTCACGACCTGTCTGCTTGCTTATAGGTGCGGTGACGCAGGGTGTGTATTGGTAATGTGTTCATGTTTGATTGCTTGTTTGTAAGTGAACCATCTTAGTGGACAATCAAGTCTCCCAAACAGCTGAGGGACGGAGTCTTGATTGAGTATAGGAAGGTACTTGCTTTCAGCCGTCAGGAGCTTATCCGTGTGTAGATGCTCATTGACAGATCAACATGTAACGGAACTGGTTTGGAAAGATACTGGGCACATAAGGATGCCAGTCTTGTTCATGCAGTTGCATGTGTCTAAAGAGCAGACAGTCGTCAAGGACTGTAGCTGGAGAGGCACGAACTTACGACCTGTCTGCTTGCTTACAGGATACGCCACTGCCCATAACCTTTTACAGGTTATGGGCCCACGCCCTTCCAGCTGAGCCAAGGGCAGACAGGAGTGCATGGCATCATCGGATGCATCTGTACTGGGTTTTCCACGGACTCGCCTGACGGCAAGAAGAAGTAAAAAAGGAACAACTGGATATTCACTCAGAAGGCCTACCGACAGAGTCTTCAATATCTTGGGAAGTTTATTTCCGCGAAGTGACCTGAGATTATCACCCGTCGTCGTTGTCGTGAGACCGTCAGTAGGTCCGGGTGGTCAGGCAATTGAATTGCTGAAGAATATTTTGCATATCTTGCATATTAAGGGTACATGCTAGACCTCGAAAGGGTGGAATACTTGAAAGTGCTGTGGTGTACGCCGGAAGGGTATACTTAAACCAGCTGTGTCAGGCTGAACGCTGTGAGAGCAAGTGAAGTGTATGACCAGACCTCAAACTCGTTCCCAAAGCAAGGTTTCTGAAAGCAATCCCAGCAGTACAGAGACTATGGCAACACCAGCAGGAGGCAGCACGGCCTCCTCAGGAGCTGGACAGTCAGGACAGACCACTGGAGGCACTGCAGCCAGCTCGTATGCATACACGATGAACTCCTCCAATCCCAAGATGTCTACGCAGCTGAAGGCTGATCGAACTAATTTCAGGGCCTGGCGTGAAGAGCTGGAGTCCTGCGCAATGCAAAAAGGAGCAATGGGAGCGTTGGAGACAGCTATGCCTAAGACCGCAGAGAACGCAGCAGTAAAACATTTCATTTTGCAGTCTATCCTGTCCATGTGGCACGACGAAGTCAAACAGCGGGGGAGCGCTTTTGACTTCATTCAGTGGATGGCAGACCGCTGCACTGGAGGGAAGGACAGGGAAATCAACGAGAAGTGGATCAAGGGGCTCAAACAAGGCATGGTAAAGGGAGAGACAGTGCAAGAATGGTGCCACCGAGTCATCAGTATTGCCGCCTCCCTTGAGGCCAATAACCATCAGCTGAGCGACCGCCAGATCTGCAGGTATATGTATAAGGGACTACCTGCAGTCTTGCAGAACGACGCTTGGGCAATTACCTCCGCCAAGTCAGACCCCTACAACATGCTGGAGACGATCCTCACTGCCATTGAGAACTTGGAGTACCAGGATATCCCGCTGGCAGAGTCAGTGCAAGTCACAGCATCAGTTGCAGCAGTTATGGCAGCAGCAGCAGCAGCCGTGCCAGCTCAGGGTGGAATCCCTGGGCCTCCCCAAGGCGCTGGAGCTGCACCGGGCGCTGGAGCAGCACCAGGAGTGGGAGCTGGAGTACCTGCTGATGGTCAGGCCCCCTATGGCCCTTCTGCTCACAACGCTGGAGCAGGGGGCGAGGGTCTGGACGTGGCAGGAGGCCAAAGGAGGAACTGGCGTGTCGCTTCTGCAACGGGACGGGACATTTCTGGAGGGAGTGCCTGGAACTGAAGAGGCTGCAAGCTCTACGTGGCACAATGCAAGCTGCAAGTGCGGGCCCAGCTGCGTGGTGGGGCACTGGAGCTCCTCAGCAACACGCCAGCTGGTGGGATGCTGGCCAGTCCAGAGGAGGCCCTCCCGTGTCACCCTCACATGCTCCTGGATCTGTGTCCACTATCTTCCCCTTCTTCCCAGGCTGGCATCTCCCACCACCACCTCCTCCAGGTGCTGGTGAGCCTATGTTCGTTTCGTTGAATGTGCTTACCCCTACGTCTCATGGGGCTTGCAGTACCTCGTGGCTGATAGATAGTGGTGCATCGGTGCACCTTGTAAATGATCTGTCTTTACTATACAACCCAGTCAAGCATGCGCAACCCCTCCCTCTTCATTTGGCCACTTCTGACGCCAAAGGAGGGATAGTTGCAACTGGGTCTGTGTGTCTGGTCAATGCCAGACAAGAGGTGTTTTGGCTGCATAATGTGCAGTGTGTGCCCACTGCACACACTAATCTGATTTCTGTCACAGGAGCCATTCAAATGGAGCATCATTCCTCACTGACAGTGCAGGTGGGTACACGACCATGAAAGGCCCAGCAGGCTGGTCTGGTAAGATAGCCAGAGAGCGAGGGCTGGTTTTTTTAGAATGGGTATGTCCCGTCAAGAGCCAGCATGATGCGCAGCCACAGTCCAGTCCTCATGTTGCCTCGTATCATGCCAGGAAAGGGCACGTGTGTACAGATCGACTACTGTGGCATGCAAGGTTGGGGCATCCTGGGGTTAAGAGTATGACAAGGTTGGACAACGAAGACCTGGTCACTGGGATCAATGTGTCCCTTGCTCCATGCTCAGAGTGTTCTCCCCAGTGTGAGTCATGTATACAAGGGAAACATTCTCGCCCCCCCTTTCCAGCTTCCTCTAGGCCTGCAGAGAGTGTGTTAGATAGAGTGCATGTGGACACTGTGGGTCCCATTTCACCAGCTGCAATCACGGGAGAGCGGTTTTGGGTTACTGTGGTGGATGAAAAATCCCACCTGATAGCCTCATTGGCAGTGAAGTCGAAAGAAGCCATTCCCAAGGCCCTCATTGAGCTCTTGAAGTACTGGCAGACATTTCATGAGAAAGTGGTGAAGTGTGTGAGATCTGATAGAGGGACAGAATTTCTGAATCAGCAGTTCAAAGAATTGTGTGCTCAGCAGGGCACTAAAATGGAGACCTCAGCTCCATCCACGCCTCAGCAAAATGGACTTGCTGAGCGCATGAATCGGACTCTGAAGGAGCGCACAAGGACCCTGTTGGTGCACGCTGCAGCAGACCCTTCCTTGTGGAAGGAGGCACTGGAGTCTGCCACCCTGCTGTACAACGTGGGCCCCACCACAGGCAGGCCTCTGACCCCTACTGAGATGTTCTATGGGGTAAAGCCTGATGTTGCTTCCTTGCGCACATGGGGCTGTGTGGCACATGTTCACATTCCCCCAGGTCAGCGGTCTGTATTTGGACCAAAGACCATTCCAGGCATGTTCACTGGGTATTGCCCACAGTCCAAGGCCTATAGAGTGTACGTAGGCAATGGTGTATGGAAAGAGAGCAGGGATGTTACATTCCTTGAGCATTTGAGAGGAGGGGGGAGAGTGGGTATGTCTAAGGTGCAACCTGGATCCTCTCAATGGCTCTCAGGAGCGTCCTCGCAGGGCAGGGGAGGCAATTCCAATGTCCCCACCTCACCAACAGCCATTCCCGTGAATTTTTGGGAAGCAGAGGATGACCCAGTGGTGGAGTGCAAGCCCACTGGATCTCCTGCTACCACTGCCAGCTCTCCAGAGGATCACAGCAGGCTGAGGAGCTCAGTCGGACCTGTGGCTGGAGCCCCCAGCAGCCAGGATGGTTCCCCTGCCACTTCAGAGACCTCACAGCAGTCATGGTCAGTGCTGGGCCATCTTCAAAATTTAGCTCGGGGGGGTGCTGAAGCGCACTCGCAGCTGGACAAACTGCAGAAGATGCAGGAGGGGGTCAGGTTCCAGGGGAAGTCTCAACATAGACTTCCCCCAGGAACCACCCTCACAAGGGATCAGCGTTATGAACAGCGCCAGGCTAGGAGGGACTCAGTAGGGGTCCCCATGCATGACCCTGGCTCAGGCCAGGTACTTGTGAGTGAGCCACCCTTGGTAGGTCTCCCTGATTTGCAGAGGCAGGTTGAGACGGGGGAGGCTATGCTTGGAGAAGATGTTAGCGAGAAGCGTAGTGGGCTAGAAGTGCCAGCAGCAGGGGAAGCACGTAGCCAAGTTGAGCTGGGAACCAGTCATGCTTATGGGGTGCAGCCTGACACAGTAGGCGCAGCTCAGGAAAGTCAGAGTAGTGTACCTAGGTGTGAGTCCAGGAGAGAGAGAGAGCTGCTGCTTCCACCTGCATTGAGAAAGGTGAGGAATTGTAATGGTGGAGCGCATGAGTCTGACAGTTCAAGAGAGAGAGTTGGGGAGGGCTCTGGCAGTTCTGGCTGTACTGCAGGATCTCAACATAAGGTACAAAATGTACCTTAGTCTGGGAACCAGGATCAGAGGGATATAAAAGACAACAGTCTCAGGAGTGCTGACAGTACTGCAGAGTCTCGGCATAAGGTACAAAATGTACCTTATGTCAAGCTGGGAAAGGTTCACGTGCCATCTAACCTGAGGGAAGCCCAATGCTCCCCTCAGTGGGATTTTTGGCAACAACCAATGAGGGAAGAGATGGATTCCCTTGATACCCATGAGGTTCTAGAGTATGTGGACAGACCACATGGACAAAAAGTTATTCCTGTCCATTGGATATTCTCCACTAAACTTGATGCACATGGGAATGTTACTCGCTTTAAAGCGAGGTTAGTTGCCCAACGGTGTAGACAGATCCCTGGGATAGATGTTGGGGAGGTATTTGCACCCACCAGCAGCTATGGGGCAAGGAGGGCTGTGCTGGCAGTGGCTGCCACACAGAATCTTGAGATCCACCAAGTGGATATCAAGAAGGCTTTTCTCAATGGAGAGTTGGAGGAAGAGGTCTATGTGACCCAACCACCAGGATTTGAGAATGGCAACACGAGGGTTGTGTGCAAGCTCAGGAAGGCACTATACGGTCTAAAACAAGCCCCACGGGCTTGGCACAAGACCTTGACCGACAAGTTGAGCGTGATGTGGTATAGTGTGTGCAAGAGTGATGCGGGTGTATACATCAGGAGGGCCCCTGATGGCAACCTGTCCTTTATTCTTGTTTATGTTGATGATCTTCTCATAGTTGCCAGATTGGTTGCAGAGATTGAGTGGGGGAAAGAGTTGTTGAAGAAGGACTTCACCATCCATGATTTGGGAGAGGTGAATGATTTCCTGGGGTGTCAGGTCCTTTGCAATAGAGTTCAGAGCACTATTTCCATGAGTTGCACTCCCAAGATTGATGCTCTTGTGGAAAAGTTTGGTGTTGCTGATGATGGGCGTGTGGTTGATACCCCCATGTCCAAGGACTTCGTGGCTAGCAGCAGACCCGAGTCCTCAGATGGTTTGTCACATGGGGCAGGTACCCCACTGCCACCTGGTCATCGGTACTGTGAGTTGATTGGATCGTTGCTATATATTGCCAATACGACCCGGCCTGACATTTCCCAGGCTGTTGGAGTGTTGTCAAGGTATAGAATGACACCCACTACCTCACACTGGAATGAGGCCATTCGAGTGCTGAAGTACTTGAGAGATACGAGAGAATTAGCTCTTACTCTGGGTGGAAAGGGGCCTGAGCTAGAAGGCTATGTTGATGCCGACTATGCTGGGGACCTGGACCACAGGTATTCCACCACTGGCTATGTTCTATTAGTCTATGGTAGTGCCGTGGTTTGGGGAAGCAAGAAGCAGAGCTCAGTTGCTACCTCAACTGTGCAAGCCGAGTTTATGGCAGCCGGCCATATTGTGAAGGAAGCCAACTGGCTTAGGGGCTTCTTGGAAGAGATTGGAGCTGCACCTTGGAGAGTCAAAATTTTCTGTGACAACCAAGGATGCATTTCCAATTTACGGAACCCCCTTTATTCCAAATTCACAAAGCATGTTGCAGTAAGCTTCCACTATGCTAGGGAAGCTATGGCACTTGGGCAGGTAGATATCCTCTATGTAGAATCTGCTCGAAATGTGGCTGACATTATGACCAAGCCACTTGCTAAGCCCGTGTTTGTTGGTCATCGTGATTCACTAGGTTTGAGAAGATACACATAAAGCATGCAGGCAAGGGGAAGTGTTGAGTTGTGAACATACATTATAGAATGCCTTGTGCTTTAGGTGATCTTCAAATGTACATTATTAGGATACGGGTCCACTATCCACATAAGGTACCTCAAGACACGTTCGGATGAGGTCTATTTCGAACATAAAGTACAATCTGATTTAGATTACGCGTTAGTGTGAAAGGACTATTAAAGCTGCGATCACCGCATAGTCGAGCAACTGGTTTGGAAAGATACTGGGCACATAAGGATGCCAGTCTTGTTCATGCAGTTGCATGTGTCTAAAGAGCAGACAGTCGTCAAGGACTGTAGCTGGAGAGGCACGAACTTACGACCTGTCTGCTTGCTTACAGGTGCGGTGACGCAGGGTGTGTATTGGTAATGTGTTCATGTTTGATTGCTTGTTTGTAAGTGAACCATCTTAGTGGACAATCAAGTCTCCCAAACAGCTAAGGGACGGAGTCTTGATTGAGTATAGGAAGGTACTTGCTTTCAGCCGTCAGGAGCTTATCCGTGTGTAGATGCTCATTGACAGATCAACATGTAACGGAACTGGTTTGGAAAGATATGGGCACATAAGGATGCCTGTCTTGTTCATGCAGTTGCATGTGTCTAAAGAGCAGACAGTCGTCAAGGACTGTAGCTGGAGAGGCACGAACTTACGACCTGTCTGCTTGCTTACAGGATACGCCACTGCCCATAACCTTTTACAGCTTCAACATCTCATCATGCCGTCTTGATTGGACCTTACGGAACTTCCTCGCCTTTTCAAGGGTTTCAAGGTCGAAGTCACCCCCGATGAACAGCCAGCTAGCGAACCACAGCGGCCGCAATAAAGAAACTGACCCGACGCATGACAAAATTTCTCTCCGCCTCTAAAACATCATCTGAGCAATGATGGCTTGGTTCGCATAGTTCCCCTAGAGCCTCTGCAACAAGCCTTAAGGCCAGCGCATCCAAATGGTTCAAAAGAAAAGGCTTGGAAGCTTCCTTAAGGGCACAGGCGCCAGCAAGAGGGCATAGCGGGTTTGCTTGTCTTTGTGCAGTGCACACAGCGGCCCCACTCAGCATGAAGTGCTGCAGATTAGTGACTGTGAGTGGTGATAAGCCAACAGTGTCGATGTAGAGGTTCCAACCCTCCGCCCACGCCTGGAGGCAAGGTCTGCGCGACGGCGCTCCTGGCCAGGGCCAGGGGTGAGAAAGGCTGGTTCCCGGGTGACACGCTGACGAGCAGAGGTAAGGACAGCCTCGAAGACAGCGTGCAGGGGCCTCTCTACAGGCGACGTTACACCGTTTTTAAGGGCGGACCGGGAAGAGTTTATGCCAGCTTGGCAGTCATGTGTACTGATGTAGTACCACGGGCTGGAGTTTCATAGCCGGTATTAACTTCCTTGCAAAATGCCATACGAGTTACTCCAAATGACGGTCAGGGTGGGACCGTGGCCTGTAGGGAGTGACCTGCCCTTTAGGGGGTTGAAGGCTTTCATTGAAAGCCGCTGCAATGATGCGTACCTTAGATGTACCTTACAGAAGACTACCGGCGGTCTAATATCTATTGTACAGCATCATGCAGCCCGCTTGCTGAATGCACGAAATTCTCCACGCGGCGGTCTAAACTTGGAACACTACGGGTTGCCCACCGCATTGATCGCAAGAGCCCGGTGCAAAACAAAACGGGGGAGTAGCACTTAATCATTTGAGATTGCACATGAAACTTTCGCAAGCTCATGGAACATGGTAACAAGATTGTGACGTCGAAACGCCGAAATCGGATACCTCGTCGTTCTCAGTTTCCGGACTTCGCTGAGGGCGCGGCTGACTATCAAAATAAGCCACATTGGAACCAGTACCTTTTTTTTGCGTGCAATAGATCAGTAGCAAGATCATTGAATGACTTCAACGTCAATGTGACTGAAGGTGCGCTTACTGAAGTGAGCAATGTGCGCTTGTTGTGTTCGTGGAGCATGGCCGTTGAATGGAGCAGTGACCATAGAACATGGAGAATTGCAATAATAAATTATTCTTTGTCGATGATCCTCTGCAATGCCGGCCTGGGACGCAATGGGGCCTGACCTCTTTCCTTCCCTGAGAAGCCGTGTCGTTCCAACAAGAGCTACATGAATGTTGAAACCAGGTGTAAAAACTTCAAAGTCAAAGGTTTTGCTTTTTAATGATATTTTGTGTTCGGTACCTGCTTCTTAGTTGCATTTCACTGGCGCAGATGGGACGAAGTGTACCACTCATATTGATTTCCCTATTCCTAGGAGATGCATTTGCAACGGTTCTTTACAGCGAAAAAACGCTTCTTGATGTCAGTTTACCTCAGATAGGGGATCTGGATCCTGTCCTCCCCTTTATAAGCAACATCACCAGGTCACAGGGCTCACAATGCCAAGGAAACACCTCTACAGCTATCACAGCTACCCCTGATGTCACCAACCCAGCGTGCTACTTTGTTTATTCCTGTTCACTTGGTGGTCTTGCCAGGAGAGGCTGCTGCAGCCAGGGGTATCAGTACACTCCGCCAGCCCCAAGCCAGCCCTTGGGAAACTGCCAACCCATGTGGGTGCCAAACCTTCTCCCCATGGCCCCTCATTATGAATTGTATTTTGTCTTAAAGCGACTGCATCTACCATCACACGGGGCTGCCTAAGGACTGTTCTGCGCCAGAGTAGAGATACTCTGATTGTGGTTGTGTCCTCATTCAGAAAACCACTGCAAGCTTTCATCAAGGTCCAGGACGGTAACAGTCAAAGAGCAGGTATTTTGGGTGCTTGCCGTCATAAACATGTCCATGTGAAACATGAACTCTCCTGGAGGCTTCCCTGGACCAAGAAAACCACTATCTGGGATGAAGCAAACGAAACCAGAATGTGTTTCGATGAAGAACAGAAGGGAATTGGTCTCCAAGTCTTGCTGGGGGCCATAGTTTGTGTGTATGTGTATGAAACAGAGAGAGAGAAAAGGGGGGGGGGAAGAGGAACAGAGAGAGAGAGTGGGGGGGAAGAGAGAGAGAGAGAGAGAGAGAGAGAGAGAGAGAGAGAGAGAGAGAGAGAGAGAGAGAGAGAGAGAGAGAGAGAGAGAGAGAGAGAGAAAGAGAAGGGGGGGAAGAGAGAGAGGGGAGAAGAGGGAGTAGAAGACATGGAGAAACACTCCCAACCATCAAGCTTTCTCCTTTGTAATATGCATGTGTCGAGCATTCTGGCATAAAGCATATGTGTTGACCATTATGGCATTTAGCAAAAAAAATAGGCAGGCAAACATTGCGGCTCATAGCAGCTACCCTCAGCTAAGATGATACCTTGAGGGTGAACATATCTTTGGGGAAGGGTATACGGGGTTTTGGTGCTTCTCCTTCTGCCTATGTTTGAGTGTGTGTGTGTGTGTGTGTGTGTGTGTGTGTGTGTGTGTGTGTGGGTGTGTGTGTGTGTGTGTGGGGGGGGGGGGGGAGTTTGGTGTTCCATCTTGTGCCTATGTTTGAGTGTGTGCGTGCATTCGTGCGTGCGTGTGTTTGTGTGTGTGTGTGTGTTTGTCTCTCTCTTCCTCTCTCTCCCAACACACAGAAAGAACGCGCACACGAGAGAGAGAAAGAGAGAGAGAGAGAGAGAGAGAGAGAGAGAGAGAGAGAGAGAGAATCCCTGCAATGCAGAGACTGATTTGCAGTGTTAAATCAATTGCAAGACTAGCTCAGTTTTTGATGGACAAAAGAAAGAGATGGCAAGTCATGGGGCAAGAGATGGCAAGAGGTTAGGGAAGATGCCAATAGACGACGAGAGGATGCAAGAAATGAAAAATGGGCAAAACGTGAAAAGAGGGCAAAAATTCACAAGAGAGCAAGAGGTGCCAAGATATGACAAGAGATGCCAAAGTCTGGCAAGGACTGGGGGAGGGATTTAGGGTGTCAAGGTTTAGTACAATACATCGTAAGTACAAAATCGTAATCTATTGTAAATTTCAAGTAATATGCTGAGTTGTGGGGGCCCAGACCTCCTCCACCGCCGCCATCCCCGCCACCTCCACCACAGTCACCCCCTCCCCATCACCACCATCACCACCACCCCCTCCGCTGCCGCCACCCCCTCCACCACCCCCTCCGCCGCCCCCACCTTTGCCTCCTCCACCCCCGTACGCCCTCCTCCATTTCTGCCTTGAAGCTTTTCTGTTCTCCTCTCGGAGCCTTTTCGTTGCTCAACAATGGTTTTTGGAGCCTTGTCCTTGCTCGCAACGCTCTTCACACACACACACACACACAGATGTAGACACACACGCTCAGAGCCATTCCTTGCCCTCACACATTCACTCATATTCACACTCACTTACACACGCGTGCGCGCACACAGACACACACACACACACACACACACACAGTTGTGCGCAATGCGATGGATAGTCCTTGGGCCGTTCTAATTAACGTGCTGTGTGTGTGTGCGTGTGTGCGCGCGCGCGCGCGCGCGTGTGTGTGTGTGTGTGTAGAACTCTCTGGAGAGTTGCCAAGTGTGTGCGTGCGTGCGTGCATTTGTGTGTGTGTGTGTGTGTGTGGGGGTGTGCGCTTGCACATGTGACTCTGCCATTTCAATGTTTCCATTTGTATAATTATGATGGTACTTAATGTTTATACTGCGATGCAGGCCGCCCCCTCCGCCAGCCCCTTACATCCAAAACACGTGTCCCCTCGCAGTGACAGGTAAGGTCTCCCCCCCCTTCCCCCCCCCCCCCCACACACACACTTGGTTCCGCAAACGTAAAATGACCCAACCTCCTAACACTTTTCTGGGCCTTCAGACCTGTCCATTACCACCACGAAGCAGAAACCAAAATCTCTTTGGAGTGTTTCTGTTAGTTAGCAGGTAAAACCAATAGTTTCTCCAATACATTTTCGTAATTTGCCTTCTGGCGTATACGTCGAGGTGTCACAGTGCCGCTACTTACACAATTTTGGCGGGAACACGCCACGTTGTGGAAAATGTGTGTCAGGCTAGTCGTTTCCTGCCATTTTCCCTGTACTGCCTCTTCTGCATGTACCACCTACCTGTACTTAGGCATGCTCAAGCCACCACTGTCCATATGACTAAATCTGCCGTGTCCTTTCTCCCTGTACCGACATGTGTTGCCTAAGCTGTGTCCTTCCACAGATAATGTATCGCATTTTCCACGACTGCCTCTTTTATCTCTGTATGCTCCTGATCCAGCCTCCATGTACCACATACCTGTACAAAGACATGCTCAAGCCTTGGCCGTTTTTCGCACGTGCTTTGTAGCCTTTAGCGTGTTCCAAAACAGCACTCGATTGAACGTGCAGCGGAGGGGACGGGGGTTGCGTGCGGAACGGCAAATACCACCGTTGTAGTGGAGTGGCTGGGCGACATGTGGAACACCTACAAAATGGAACGGGGGTCGCCGATAAACCTTGCGAGCGACGGTACAGTCTCACTGTTTGCTGCAGTCTCACTGTTCCCGAATCAAACGTGCAGCAGCTTCCCGGGAACGCTCCGCCTGATTGTGACAAACCAGACGGCATCGGGGAAGTTCACACAGCCGGATTTCAATACCACCCTTTACATCGTGGGTCTTGGTGGGATTACTTCAGCAGGTGAGGCCCCCGCTCCCAGGCTTGCCTGGCGGTCCTGAGATATAGGGTAGAGATATAGTGATAAACATATGGGGTTGGTTCCATTACATAGTGAATATGTGGTTGGGGTGTGTGTGTGTGTGTGTGTGTGTGTGTGTGTGTGTGTGCGTGTTTCATGCTTTTATACAGCGTTTTGTTAGATAGAGGGGTGGTCCCAAGAGGTCTGCCAAGAACGCTGGCTTGCTTTTGGATACTAACCTATTGTGTACCAAGACAAAAGAGTACAACCCCCCCCCCCCCCAAATAAAAAATAAAAAAACCCTAACCCCCAAAATAAAATACCCTCCCTCCCCCCCCCCCCCCCCACACCCCAAATGTCCTCTGGGAATCGCCATGCATCTTCTGGGAGATCAACAGGTGTCTGCTCCAGGCAAGAGTGCTATTCTAGCACCAAACGACGCGAAACACGTTCAGCTCTGCGATGTACCGACTGTCTTAATATGTCTGGATAGTGAGGGTATCAGGACAGCGGCGGCTTTGTGACAGATATTATGATATATGGACATGAGGTGAATGCTGAGGGTATCAAGTCAGAGGCTGCTCTGCAGACATCATTAACTCTGACATTGTTTTGAGGGTGCGGGAGCAAAGGCAAACGGGCTACGCAGCCAGAGGGTATGAGCAGCTTCACTCCCGGCTTTCCCTCCTTTTTATTTGAAAGAGATTCTATTCTGTTGATGGAAAAAAGAGTCTAGCGGTTTCACTCGGCCCACGGGCGTTATCCCCCCAGCACCCTACGGGTTTTAGGAACCCCTAGCAGCTTCACTCGGCCTGCCGAACGTGGCATTGTCGTGCGGGGTGGCAGGTACACTGACATTCGAGATGGGGGCGCCGGGTAGCTCCCCCATACCGGTGCCGATCAGCCCCTATTTCCTGCCCAACCTCAAATTTCTCGGCGCTCTGGTGGTGAATGCCACCGCCTACGTTGGCTACGGCGAGCAGCTGACGGGGTTTACGGGCGGCCTCGCAACAGCCGTCACCCAGGTGGCAACAAGCGTTGCCGTGTCGGACGTCGGGATCACGAACCTCCTTTTCGGCAACACTCTGTCGTGCCCGCCGAATACCTTTTCCGTCAGCAACGTGCCAAAGCTGGCGGACTTGAACTCTCTCAACTTCATGCAGTGGTCCCAGACCTGGGCCTCCTTCACGATCCAAGGGAACAACTCGCTTGCCGGACGGCCTTCGCTGCAGGGCCTTTCTAACTCCTTCGGTTGTGCTAACGGCACGTCTCCCGTGCCAAACCCCACGGTGTCCATCGTGCCCTTCACCACGTGCCCCCAATCCAGGCTGAATTCCACCGCCGCTGTTTGCTCCTACCTCCTCACAAATGCTTGTCCTTGAGTCCACCTCACGCAGCTTCAGAGCCCCTGTAGGATCAGCTCCAGAGTCTGCAGAGGCGGGGAGGGGGCGTCGGCTGGACAGGAGCGGGTTTAGGGTCCCCAAAAGGGGGCTCGCCTGGACGGGATTCAGGGATTAGCAACGGAGAGGGTTCCCCGGGTAGGCGCTTGCTTGGACAGGAGTAGGGCTGACGGTTTACACTACGGAGAGGGCGTGTGGGGGAGAACAGGAAGAAATTCAGGCGGGAAATGGTTGGGAAGGGATTGTGCTTTAAAGTGCAATTGTTTATGCCCGACCAAAGCGGAACGGCAGTGCTAGCTGAAAAAAGAAAAATGCCGTATTTTCTTGAGAGGACTCAGCTTGTTGAGAGTTTGACCAATTGGCTGCAAGCCTTGTTTATGTCAAATTATCACGGATGCTGTGGCTGGTTCTCTTTGGAAAAAAGGATGACGATCAGCTGCGAAGCATGCCATTTGTCATTTGATGGATGTCCTTCAAAGGACAGAATTTGTTGGCCCCGCTCAGGGCTTCCGTTGGGATCCCGGAATTGGCAAGTGGGAAGCTCCATTTCTACTCTATAGCTAGCCTAGAGTATTAAGGTCCATTCTGCAAGTGCAACGGTGATGTGGACCATATTGATGTGTGATGATCCGTTGGAGATTAGCATGGGGCTGATTCTTGCTTGGCTGCTCCCACCGCTGCAAACGAGTACGGTAAATTTCTCCTACTTGTACATCAAAATATACATAAGTAGGTTACATTTAATGAGGGTGAGGCCAAATTGGGAAGATGTGGATGTCTCAGACATGACCCATAGCGTTGCTGCATGCATATGCATATGTAGATATATCAGATCTGCGCAGACGCATCATTTCACATCGGGCAATGTCACGTTACGTCCCGTGTACGTTACATCTATAGTAAAAATCAAGAATTTGATAACCTGCAACCCGGTCCCACTGATTGAAATGATATCTTGAAGTCACCGAGACGGGTAGGTCTAGCTCTGTCAATTTTTGGTTTCGCAGCTAACACGTTCCAGTTGGTTAGTCGAATGCTGCCGTCGTCTGTACATAGAACTCCTCCGAAGAATTGGGGACGCGGCTCAGGCCGTCCAATTTGAAGAGATAAAATCCTTTTTAAAGGGATTTTGTGGATAGAAGCCCCGCCGCGGGAGTTTTTTTTTTGGGGAGGGGGGGGGGTTGGAACCCAATTCATGCTCCGTTTGGGGAAGCCGGAGATGGATGAGGTTGGACTTCGCAAGAATTGAATTTATGAAGTATAGCCCTAATCTGATGGTATCTGATGACTCTTTGCCGCCATGCAAGATCGACGAGTATTTGTTTTGGCTGTTAAGTCATTGCCATTGATTAGTAGTAGACCTTAGATTTTGGCGGGCTAATTTAGTCTTGATAAACGCCTGAAGGTCCGACGGATGGAATGTAAACCACAGTACCGGTACGACACTTGAGAGATGTTTCCATTGTCCTGTAGCCTCCGCTTTTAACCAATAAGTTCTCACACATCATTGTTTGATAATTATATAAGATATAAGATAATATATAAGGTATACACATCAGGTCCACATTTGATCATGATCATGACAGGCTGATTACGTCAAGTATTTGACATTAATGTATTTATATATCTTCAGTACATATAAGAGTGGTCAGCCACCTTGCAATGGGTCAATCGACTGCATGGAAAGCAAGGAACACAGAGGTGTGTCTCTGATGTATAAATATGGGACATGAACATTGACCATGCACGTGTGTTTCTGATGTGCACATGTTTACATCACCCACTTCGGTGATGTCAACGATGCCAGAATGTAAAAATCTAAACATCAGAAGTACACATGCAAGGTCAATTGCAATCAGACATCTCAAATCTGCTTCGTCCTTCATATGGAAGCAATCTCAGCAAACATGACAGCGGTAGTGTGTCAATCAAACATGACAGCGGTAGTGTCTCAATCAAACATGACAGCAGTTGTGTCTCAATCAAACATGACAGCAGTTGTGTCTCAATCAAACATGACAGCAGTCGTGTCTCAATCAAACATGACTGCAGTCGTGTCTCAATCAAACATGACAGCAGTAGTGTGTCTCAATCAAACATGACAGCAGTTGTGTCTCAATCAAACATGACAGTGGTAGTGTCTCAATCATCAAACATGACAGCGGTAGTGTCTCAATCAAAGATGACAGCGGTTGTGTCTCAATCAAACATGACAGCAGTAGTGTCTCAATCAAAGATGACAGCGGTTGTGTCTCAATCAAACATGACAGCAGTAGTGTCTCAGTCAAACATGATAGCAGTAGTGTCTCAGTCAAACATGATAGCAGTAGTGTCTCAGTCAAACATGATAGCAGTAGTGTCTCAGTCAAACATTACAGCAGTCGTGTATCAATCAAACATTATAGCAGTAGTGTCTCAGTCAAACATCACAGCAGTAGTGTCGCAGTCGAACATGACAGCAGTCGTGTCTCAATCAAACATGACTGCAGTCGTGTCTCAATCAAACATGACAGCAGTAGTGTGTCTCAATCATCATTCGTCCATGCATGGCACGATGTCAAGACTTACAGGAGTTCAGAAGCGCAAATTAGTAATTCGAACTATGCTACATGTGTGCATGTCTTCTATCATCATATTCAGGGTTACCTGCACATGGAAGCGATCTCGGCAAACATGACAGCAGCAGTATGTTATAACTATTAAGTAATCATCAGTCGTGCATATATGTATATACATGTGTGGCACGATGTGCACACATGCATGGCACGTCGTCAAGACTAACTGGAGTTCAGAATTCTTCGAAGCGCGAACTGCTAGTCGTCATGAAATGCGAACCCTGAAAACATTAACATTGTACAAGGCTTCGGGGGATTTCATCTACGTCGACTTTCCCTGTCTGAAGTACCCAAGTCCAACATGCACGTACACGTACCAGGACCGTGTACGGATACGTATCTCGTCCGTCCCTTTTGTGACGGGGACTCAACTGACTAGCCGATTTGTAATTGTACCAATGATTCATCGGCGATGAATCCTCGAATCTCCTAACTGACTTGATAAAGTAACTCTAATCCCACCAATCGTGTACTTATTTTCAAACACGAGGTACTGTGCCGGCAAGCTATGCATAGCGGTCTGGTCTGGCTTGACCACACCTCTAAAGGGCCTCCAGACCGTTAATATTGATTCAGAAGTTAGGATTTATGTCTAAATGAAAGATGACCAACAAAAATATTGAATCGGTACCTCATGAGGTTCAAAAATTCATGGTGGTGCTTAATGATTGGCGCACTCCAGGCATAAATTCTTCATCTATATAGACTGCACCATCAGTCACAAGCTTTGCCGTTTGTACACATGTGCATTCCTGGAACCAAGTGCTACTTGCATATACAGGAATTGCATATATGCAATTCTTTCCCTGATCTCAGAAAATATAATCGCGATGATAAAGTAGCACTTCGTGTAGTATTAGCTAATAGTTGAATGTCAGTAACATTAATGGTATGCGGTAAATAGCGACAGTAGTGCTCCTAATTGCACCAGTTGATCAGTCCTTGACAGATCTGGTACCCCTTGTTGACAACCCTTTGTATACAACATGTTGTACACAAACACGGGCACAGTTCCTTGCCAGTTCCTTACTTGAAAGATCAATTGATCATCTTGCTTGGCTACCCCAAGAAATGCTCAAGATATTGCTCGAGTATTCTCGTAAGCCAATTAGGCTTACGGATAAAGGGCTACTTCTCAGTTCACTAGAAAAATGGTAGGTCTTGTGTGGGTCCTAGAATTCTTCGGGACGTCCTGCAGGTTAAATATGTGCCTGAGTATGAACTTCAAACAGCGCACACCCTGAGTATGAACTTCAAACAGCGCACAAGGGCACTGATCAGCCATGAGTCATGCACAAGGGCACTGATCAGCCATGAGTCATGCACAAAGGCACTGATCAGCCATGAGTCATGCACAAGGGCACTGATCAGCCATGGGTGATGCACAAGGGCACTGATCAGCCATGAGTCATGCACAAGGGCACTGATCAGCCATGAGTCATGCTTCTTCAGAGCCAAAACTGCAGCGCAAAGGCCATCTTCAGAGCCCTAATTAAGCTCATACGCTTATTAGCTTGCTTAATCAAGCAAAAGCGTACTACGCTTATTAGCTTGCTTAATCAAGCAAAAGCGTACTCTCCACAAGACTTCAGGGTCAATCATGAAGTCACTTCGTTCGAACATGACTGCTTTCCATTTTTTCCATTATCGAACGCGATTTTCCATTGTTTGACACTACTGCATGTACGGGACAACTAACCAGCCCTTTCCACCAGCCAATTGCAGCCACCAACAACCAACAATTCCCACGCTAGGACCACATCTGTACAGCGTTTTATACAATTCACTTCATACCAAAGATTTGTCATATCCCTCGTATGGACGACATCAATTTGGTTCGACTCGTCCTTCTTAGTCTGGATCCACGATGATAAACATGGAAAAGGCCCGTCATACTCACTTGCAGCCATCTACGCGCATGTACAGGCTGTAGTCGACTTTTGGGGGGGGGGGGGGGCGCTGATCCGCGACAGGTCTTAGACACGTCCATTGGCTTGGTATGGTGCAGCCGAGTTGAACAACCATAAAGTGCACGCGTGCGTACTCCGTGAAACCGCATCTAAAGGCAAATCTGCGTGCACCTTCCACGAAGCTTCAATTTCACCATTCGTGCAGGGTTGGCTTTTCGAGCCGATAGCTGCTGCTGCATGTAGATGATTGCATCTGCATGTAAGTAAGCTTCAACCTCCTCATGACCTTGTTTATCGGGTACACAGAATCAAATAGCATTCTAGGACCAGCACAAAACATATGTACAACGCTAACAGTAAATAAGCTTCAACCTCCTCATAACCTTGTTTATCGGGTACACAGAATCAAATAGAATTCTAGGACCAGCACAAAACATATGTACAACGCTAACAGTAAATAAGCTTCAACCTCCTCATAACCTTGTTTATCGGGTACACAGAATCAAATAGCATTCTAGGACCAGCACAAAACATATGTACAACGCTAACGCACACGCGCGCGCACACACACACACACACACACACACACACACACACACACACACACACACACGCGCGCATACGCACGCATGCACACACACACACACACACACCCGCGCGCGCGTGCGCGTGCGCATACTTGCGTGCATTCGCACGTGCGCGCGCAAGCACCTACACACACAAACAGACACACACACACACACACACACACACACACGCACACACACACACACTCACACGCACGCACGCACACACACATACCCACAAACACACACACACACACACACACACACACACACACACACACACACACCAGCACCACCACACACACACACACACACACACACACACACACACGTTACGCACGCACACACACACATACACACACACACCATACACACACACACACACACACACACACACACACACACACCACACACACACACACACACACACACACACACACGCGCGCGCGCGCGCGCGCACATAGCGGGGGGGGGGGGGGGACTCAGCTTCGACTAAGGAGTGAATCCAGAAACTACGCGCCTAGAGGCGCTTCCTCTTGAATCCAAGTTGGAGGGTAGGGACACACCGGGTTCACACAGGAAGCATGTCCTCGGGAGTTCGAGCAGCACGGTCCTGCAAAGCGGCAGTTGGGCGCAGAGGCTCCAGTGCACGTGGCATCAAAGCAGGACTCGTTACAGCTCAAACACTCCAAATCTACCTCTCCATCACTGCAAGCTGGTGAGGTGGTTTCCATCAATCGTGCATGAGCCAAGTCGGTCTCACCCACTTCTGGGCTAGAATCAGTGGGATACGGCGGATTTGTGGTCAATTCGCCATCAGCCGAATTGGCTGGTCCTGACCTGGATGATGATTTAGAATTACCTGGATGTAGTTGGGAGGAGTCCATGTCAGCGTCGCCCACAGCTGGCAAGCTGGGATCATGTGATTGCCGTTGGGATAAGCTCACGTAGGTATCCCAGAGATAAGTGCTCTGGGATCTGTGGGCTGTGGCTGAGTTAGCTGCAGAGATGACTGTGGGATCCATGCAGAACGACTTGCGGGGCCTGACAGGGGTTGGAATCGTCGCGGAGGAGGTGGAGGTGGACGTCTTATTAGAAGCCGTGGGGGCGGAGGTGAAGGAGGCGGAGAGGGGGGCGGAGGTGAAGGACGCGGAGAGGGGGGCGGAGGTGAAGGACGCGGAGAGGGGGCGGAGGTGAAGGACGCGGAGAGGGGGGCGGAGATGAAGGACGCGGAGAGGGGGCGGAGGTGAAGGACGCGGAGAGGGGGCGGAGGTGAACGACGCGGAGAAGGGGCGGAGGTGACAGAGGAGGAGAGGGGGGCGGAGGTGGAGGAGGTCGAGGTGGTGGACGCGTGGATGGTGGTGGGGGAAGCGGAGAAGGAGGTCGAGGTGGTGGCGGAGGGGCCAAACGTGGCGGGGGTGGACGAGGGGAAGGAGAAATCCGGGGTGGGGGGGACGGAGCTTTTGGGGGAGGAGGGATGCGTGGTGGTGGAGAAGGGGGAAGTGGTGGGCGTGCGCCTGTGGGTGGAGGTGGGGGCCCTGGTGGAAGCCTCCCCAGTGGGGGAGGCCGAGGGGATCCTGGGGGTGAGACCCTTGGTGGCGGGAATTGACGGGGTGGCGGCGGGAGGGCCCGTGGAGGTGGAGGCCGGGGGGGCGGTGTTGGCCGGGGTGGCGGCAGAGGACGGGGTGGTGGTGGAGGCCGGGGGGGCGGTGGAGGCCGGGGTGGTGGGGAAACCGGAGGTCGTGGGGGAGGAGAGGGCGAGAATTTCACATTCACAGGCTCAACCTGCAACAGTCGACAATTCTTGCAGGTCTGTACGATGTATCTGGCGTAATCATAAGGTACAATTAGGTTTCGGACCAGTCCATAAAGTATGGACATCGGTGCTCTGCATGTGTGTGCGCGTGAATGCCGGCGTATGTGTGGGTGTGTGTTCTCGTGGGTACACGCGCTCGGGCGTACGCACACTCAGAGACAGAACAAACACCAACACACACACACACACACACACACACACACACACACACACACACACACACACACACACACACGAACACGCACACACACACACTCAGAGAGAGAGAGAGAGAGAGAGAGAGAGAGAGAGAGAGAGAGAGAGAGAGAGAGAGAGAGAGAGAGAGGGAGAGAGAGAGAGAGAGAGAGAGAGAGAGAGAGAGAGAGAGAGAGAGAGAGAGAGAGAGAGAGAGAGAGAGAGAGAGAGAGAGAGAGAGAGAGAGAGAGTGAGAGAAGGGGGGGGGGAGGGAGGGAGGGAGGGAGAGATACGAACATGTATACCCGTAAATGACTGTTTCATGCTGTCGATTGCATTGGTATTCGCAGTTTGCGAATCGCAAAGCTTCAGACATGAAGGGTCGTTGGCTTACCGTTACATTAGCGAGTCTGAAGAAGTTCCTTGACAGGGGTTCACCGTAATAGAAATACTGCAGCAGCAACATCACAGTGTCAACGAACCATGTCACGCAGGAAAAACAGTCTTTCTGGAAAGCCACACATGAATGCACATGTACGAAGACCACGGATCATCAGTGCAGGTATGGATCACACTTACCGCATAGCCTTGGAAGCGCAATACGAAGGACGTGATTCCGTCAGCGATGTTAAAGTAACGTGTGTAGGGAGTGCCATCTGGGAAGTCAAAGAGGTCCGGGAGAAGAGCATCGGGCCCAAAGGACCCGTCCACGGAATCTATAGTTACTCGCCAGAAGCTGTATATTTCCACCCTAGCCAACAGCTCGTATACTAACATGTAGAGACCACTGCCCTGAACATGGACGACAGTGCTTATATCGAAGGATCCTCCAAACAATCCCAGATATACGGATGCACCGGCGAATGATTCGCAACCGTAGTCACAGCTCCAGCACTCTGGAGAAAACCACAATGGTCCAAAGCCTGCGCCCACAACGTGATTCAATTACAGCCGTCCACGTTGTCGATGCTTGAAAACCACATGCTGATCACCATGAGCCTACACCATCATGACTCCAGACTTGGACGACATACTTCCTTCATATTTTGCACAGTCTCTCTTTTCTTCGTCCCTTTTCTCCTTCATCCTCCTCCAACTGCCACTGTTCCTTGACTCTCCCTTTGCCTTTGCCTTTGCTTCTGTCTCCACCGCCGCCTCGGCCACCGCCTCGGCCTCCGCCGCTACTCCTCCTGATCCTGCTGATGCTCGTGCTCACGCTTCTGCTCCTTCTCGTTGTCCTCCCGCTTATTCCTAGTCCATAACTACAGCTAACGTGTTTCTCAACAAGGGTACCGGTCTGCCCTGGTATATATGGGCCACATATAGACCCTCCACCACAGCTTCATTTAGTGCAAGGTCATTTAGCATCTGTCTAGTTTGACAGATGCGTCTTTTATAAAAGACGCAAGCAACAGAAGGTCACCTGCAGTGAACTTGCAATCCGGCCAACTCGGTGGAGGTGCTGGAGGTGGCGGGGGCGACTGTGGCCACATAGGCCGACCACCAAGAAGCACCTGTGCAAACGTGTGCCCCGTGGGACCGATTACAAGCAAGCTGAAGCCTCAACCGTGTTATTCTAGAATCGCTTACAATAAAGAGAATGCAGCATTTCTGCGCCTTCCCGCAGATGGCTGCCTTCTGTATGTTGTTGTGACCATGGAGGCTAAACCAGCTGGTTCAAACCTGCCAAAATTTCAACATAGCTGTGGCACCAACCGTGCGTGGGTCGCCAGATGGACTTCAATGTCCCAGAGGCAAGACCACGTCTATACGTGGAGGCGAGGGGCACAAATTGTTGCACCATATTGCTAATGCCATTCGAGTCTCCCAGCTTTTGGCCATGTCTACAGGTTAATGTGCCGATACAACTGGGCAGTTATCGTGTTGAAGTTGAAAATCAAAGCAGGATAGGTACTTCTAGATCGAAATTTACATTTAGAGATGAAATCTATTCAAAACACTGTAGTACTTCCCTCCCAGCCCCCAGCCACCCAAAAATATTCAGGCATAGATATATAGACAAACACACCACCACACACATATTGAGGAAAGATAGGGTTTCATAATCGCAAGGTTTGGAGCAAAGAATGAACGTACTGTGATATTTTTTAAGGTCCAAGCGTTACCAGGAAAGACCGCCTGCATAAATACACTTGCGCTAAGAACATGTCGAAAGTCGTGATTGAAACAAAAGGAACACGCTATTGTTCGGTAGGATGCTGGTTTCTGGGCAGTACAGCACGGAGAAACACATTTGATGGTATCTGTGTTATTGTATGCGAACGAGGTGTTATGATGCAAGCATATAGGGTTCTTATGCAACCATATAATGTTATGATCCAACCATATAGGGTTATGATGCCACCATTTAAGGGTTATGATGCCACCATTTAAGGGTTATGATGCAACCAATATATTGCATCTAGAGTTGGTAATGATGCACAAACCACTGCAGAGGTTGTTGGAAGTACTAGTATGCAATATTTTCCTAGAAAAAGATACCTTGAATAACGTCAAATGATTTCATGAAAGGAGCAGATATCGATATAAATGACATATCGCAACTATCCTATGAGACATTCATCTAGGCATTTTGCAATGCTTAGGTCTGCAAAGTAGAAACGGGCAATGCTTTCTTTGGACATCATGGAATCGATAATGAAGGTACGACTTCGAATAACCCCAGGGGAGAAAGGGATTGCAAAACAACTTTTACGCGAGTTGGAAGAACAGTTCGCAAACATATGCTTGAATAATCCAATTTCTGTGGACACCAAAGTAGCTTCTCAGACACACCTAACCAGTTTAGAGACAATAGAAAACGAAGTCAGACCAGTCTGGATACTAGATAGACAGTACCGAACACCTTTACTACATACAAAGCACTAGATAGACAGTAATGAGCACTTTTTAGCTGTATGAGCGAGCAGTTTGTGATGCAAAACCTGGGAAGCCAAAATGGTCAAAGTGACGAAACGTGTCTCTGGCGGTAAGACGAATTCATATTCGGAGTAACTCAGGTTGAATGACTCGACGTTTTGGTAGTTGCGAAGTGGAATGGAGCCGAACGAAAAGTCCACCGAGTCAATGGATACAGCCCACGAGTTGAGTGACTCTGTACTTCTGTCTGTTTCGTTCTGGAGCCAGTAGGCAAGGCGGTACAAACCCCCACCGAAGACGTGAAGCACGGTGCGCAGCACAGAAGAACCCATTACACCCACCCTTGCAATGGCCCCTGAAAGCTGGCAATTAGCATTGCAATCCCAACATCGCGTGGAGAACTGGTAAGGCCCCAGCCCTGTCAGCAGACGACAGCCCCATTACGATGAGATAATCCCCCTTTGAAGATGTTTAGGCATCAAGTTGGTGCATTCTTGATTGCGGCCAACGGATAGCCATGTCTCTCAGGCGGCTACATGTATGCCTAGGCACGCAGGCCTGCCTACGTGCGTCTGCATGTGCACGTTTCCTTGTTCATGTGTCTGTATGTGTGTGTGTGTGTGCATGGTGTGTGTGTGTGTGAGTGTGTGTGTGTGTGTGTGTGTGTGTGTGTGTGTGTGTGTGTGTATTTGAGTGTGTGTGTGTGTGTGTGTGTGTGTGTGTGTGTGTGTGTGTGTGTGTGTGTGTGTGTGTGTGTGTGTGTGTGTACACCCATTTACACCCCAACCCCCACACCCACCCCCATCCCAAATCTCACCCACGCCCCACCCACCCCCCCCCCCGGCCACACATGCACAACATTCACATACAAAGACATGTGTCACTGTACCCCGACACGTGGACGCAACCAAGCGCACGTGCACGCGCACACACAGAAAGAGGCACAAGCACACACATACACCCACACACACACACACACACACACACACACACAAACACACACACACACACCCACCCATACGCATGCACACACGCAGATGCCCACATATTTACAGACAGAGACACACACAAGCGCACACACAAACACACACAAACACACACAAACATACACACAAACATTCACAAACACACACACAAACTCACTCGCATGCATACACACACACAGACACATACGCACATACACACGCACACACCCACACACACACACACACACACACACACACACACACACACACACACACACCCATACACACGAGCGCACACGGACACCCACACCCACACACAAACACACATGCGCCCACCTGCACACACACACATACACAATCACACACAATCTCTCACACACACACACACACACCACACACACACACACACACACACACACACACACGCACGCGCACACACACACACACACACACACACACACACCACACACAAACACGCACGCACACACACAAACACACACACACACACACACACACACACACACACACACAAGCACACGCACACACGCATACACACGCATATAGAAAACATGCACATGGTTGAAGGATGCCGCAGCCACCTGCGGTAAAATTGCAGTCTGGGATGCCCAGTGGTGGGGGCGGAGGCTTTGGAGGTGGCGGAAGTCGAGGTGGTGGACTTGGTGGGCTTGGCCCTGAACGTACAGGAGAAGGAGGGGGAAGGGGCGGTGGTGGACGGTTGGGGGGGCTTTGCGGGATCGGCCCTGACAACTGCAATTGCAGAAGCATAAGTAAGTCCCTGCCCACAAGATGGAGTGTGCACGTGACACGGAGGAGGCAGGTTTAGGAACTCGCAAAATTGCTCCATCAGGACCCTCGAGGGCTCAGGATGCGAATACATTCAAGTATGTACTTTAAGTTCTATATGAAACGACATAGAGAGAACGTGAAGGGGTGACAAGGTGGTGGGGTAACGGCAATCGAAGGTAATACGGGATAGGTGGTACCGGTGCAGGGGGAAGAAATCTGTAGGGTTCAAGTACGAGGCAGCAAGGTCGTAGAGGAGAGGGAGCAAGAAAGTTGGGACGGGTCAAGTATGCTTCTGCACACGTGACCTCCATATGGTGGCAGACTCCAGAGGGCAATGGAGTGGTAGGGTTGCTTGAAATGGAGATGGGGTTGAGGAGTTGAGAGGAATCATGGGAAACACCGGGCCGAGGGCGAGGTGGTGGGGCTTGAGAGGATGAAGTGAAGATAGGGTACAGTGGTCGGTGAAGCAAGGAGGATATGAGGCCATTCAGAGGTTAGCGCAGTAATAGAATACATTTGTGTACATGTACAGATCTGATGTACAGATCTAGATCTCTAGAGTTCAGAGGTGGACGGATTGCTGTACTTGAAGCTATAGAATTCAGGTGTAAAGGGGTTTTCTGTTGGTGAAGCTAGAGAGTTCAGGGGTAGAGGTATTTCTGTGGTTGACGCAAACGCCGTTTCCAGTGGAGAAGAGGTGGCGTACTTTGATTCCGCCCCACACCGCCCACTCCTGCAAGTACAGAAAATGTCAGTAGAGAAAATGCCAATGGGAAACAGGTCTTGATAACTCACAACTCTTCTGCATTACGCTAAAACACGCATGTGTCTTCGATGAGCTCCGGTAACCGCGTCTGTAACAGTGACTAGGAACCGCGTTTGAATCGGCTAAGTGCTCGGTTCGGATCCGTGTTATCATGGTCCTTCTGGATAAGGTCTCGTGTAAAGTGCAGTACGGCAAGTGTGCCTGGGAGTAGCGTAGCTCACGGGACGTGTCCCTAGTCGGCGCAACAAGGAAACACAATGTAAGGGATTCCGTGCAAACTTACTGTGATGTCACCGTCTCATTTTCATAACCCTCTAATTGCACTACTCTTACAGCGTCAATGTTTGCAGTAGTGTGAAATACAAAAAGGGATAAACACAACTGTCAAACCAACCACAACACTATCTATAAATGTTAACAAGAGATAAGAACAGCAGCAGCTACAGGAGAAGGAGCAGCAGCAGCAACAACAGCAACAGCAACAGCAACAGCAAAAGCAACAACAACGACAACTATAACTACTACTACTACTACTACTACTACTACTACTACTACTACTACTACTACTACTACTACTACTACTAGTAGTAGTAGTAGTAGTAGTAGTAGTAGTAGTAGTACTACTACTACTACTACTACTACTACTACTACTACTACTACTACTACTACTACTACTACTACTACTACTACTACTACTACTACTACTACTACTACATCAAGAACAACAACAACAACAACAACAACAACAACAACAACAACAACAACAACAACAACAACAACAACAACAACAATAACAACAACAGCAACGACAACAGCAACAACAACAGCAACAACAACAGCAGCAACAACAGCAACAGCAACAGCAGCAACAACGACAACAACGACAACGACAACGACAACGACAACGACAACGACAACGACGACGACGACAAATCCAATGACGAGGACAACATTAACACCACCACCACCACCACCAACAACAACAACAACAACAACAACAACAACAACAACAACAACAACAGTAACAACAACAACGACAACATCAATTACCATCACAGCGACAATTATGGTGACAACTACGACGACGACAGCAGCAGCGGGTGCGGCAGCAGCGATGGAGGTGGCGGCGGCGACAGTGTTGGTCCCAACGACAGCAGCGGCGGCGGGGGCACTGGCAACGGCGGCGGCGGCGTCTGGTGCAGTGACAAGGACGGCGGCGGCGGCAGGGGCAGTGACAACAGCGGCGGGGCCAGTGACAACGGCAGCAGGGGCCGTGACAACGACGGCGGCGACAGCGGCAGCTGTGGCCGTGACAACGGCGGCGGTGGCGGCGGGGGCAGTGACCACGACGTCGACGGCGGTGGCAGCGATGACGACAAAGGCGAGTGAAAGTCATTTGATCCCAATTGAAGACACTTACATCCAGACGCCACGCTCTGATGACGACGAACTTGTTCCAGATCTAGATGTTCGATGTGCTGAGACGTGACCGGGGGTTGCAATCTCTTAGGAAACCATTGACAAGACATGCGGATTTTCCGATTAAAAAAGGGTGAAAAAGGTAGCGCCAATGCCCTCCGAGTCTCGGGGGACACGTTCAGGAAGAAAGGGGGTGGGGGGGGGGGGAGAGCGAGAGGGCGCACGCTTTGGAAATATATGGTCACATAAACTGAGGTTGTGTCAGCGGGCACGTCGAACTGGACGCTCCGCTCCCGCAAATCCGAGCTAGTGTCGTTATAAATTGAATCTGCCACGAACGGCAAAAGGGATCCTCCAGAACTGTTGGCGGGACTGACGGTAGCTTGCCAAAAGTTGGGCAGCGGGCTTCGGTTCCACAAGACGTAAGACAATTCGTATCTTCCTCCACCTCTTATCTGAACTTCGGTTTGAAAATGGCCGGTGACCATCCCGAGCCCAGACATGAGGCTCAACCCTTCATCAGTTTCGGTGCATTTGCCTCTGCAACGCCAGCACGAGAACGGGAGACTCTTTCCTACGCAACCCAACACAGCATCTTCCATCATCCCTACCGTGCCCCTGCCCCTCCGAATCCTCGAAAGAGCTCCCCCTGCCCACCCTGTTTTCTCTTTGCGCGCGCGCGTGTGCATGATGCGTAAGTAAGTGTGTGTGTATGTGTGTGTGTGTGTGTGTGTGTGTGTGTGTGTGTGTGTGTGTGTGTGTGTGTGTGTGTGTGTGTGTATGTACATCTGTTTGTGTGTGTGACTATACGGGCGTGCCATCCAAACCTCCAGGCCTGATAAGGGATGAGGCCGATGGGGTTAGGATAGTTCACGTCTTTCTGAGAAAGTTGCTTTTATGATAAGCATCTCGGAAGTGTAAAATAAGCATCCCCTCGACATGTGTTTCTTGGTACCTTGCCCAGGCAGGTGCATATATGTAGAGACACATCTCAATATATTGCTCACTCAGTGTGCATTTGCTCTCACATGCATGTGCATTTGTACGACCAGGCACGTGCATTTGTACGAACATGCATGTGCATTTGCTTGCTGCATCACTTAAGCTGCGGCAAGGGAGGATATCCCAAGTTGTAGCTTCCGCCCTAATGTCCAGCCTACTTAGGCTATGGTTGACTACAGCAAGCAGCCGTCACATGAGGCAGAAATTGGGGGTCATAGCCCTAAATTTAGCGTTAGATATCGTCCGTAATACTACTACGGACTACTGTACTACTAGTACTACTACTAGTAGTCAGGGAAATCCGCATTTTTAGGAATGGGGAGCGGGTTCAGCATACCGGGCCACTCCACCAATCCGCATTTTGGAACATACCCTGCGCCCCCGCCTTCCTGGACCTGTGCAACATGATGATATTGTGTCCATTTCAAAATGAGCTACATGCCAATTCACTGCATCTTCCGAACAGAACTTGGACACTGGAATGCATGACCGTGCTCTTGAGTCTGCCCATGGTTTGCTTCATAGTTGTAATCCACTTGCACGAAGTGTACCGCCCAGAATTATGGGGTCATCGTTCAACTTGGTTTCAAGTTGGACATTCTCAAACACGTTCTGTGTTATCGAAAGTATCTGGTTTGTGGTGCGGGGGGTGTGACTTCCTCTTATGTAATATAAAGCATCTTTGTATCTAGCCATAGTTGAGTTTTGGCCATGGCTGCTGGCAATCATCGTTGATTACTCGTAAGCTGGCATCACTCTGATCACTCATTAGTCAAGACAAACACTTCAACCAAAGATTACAACTATTGATTGACAGTGAGTTTAAATAAAGTCCTTGAAGCCAGCAGTGCAGGAAGAGGGCAATACAGTGGATATATCTATATAGGAGTCCAAACCTGCACTGCCAGCTAGAAAATGCCGGACGGGAAAAAACAAATGGGTAGAAATAGCAAAGGGAAGAATGTGCTCATGCACATCTACATGCAGGGCTGCTCCGGGGTGCACTGGTGCTCACGGACATGCAGACGAATTCTATTCAGTGCACAGTCACGTGACAGGAACAAAGATATAAATGACAATTGCACTGGATGGGCCAAGGTGGCAAAATCGAACGATACACACACAGAAAAGACAAGTTTTACATGAGTACCGACACATTTAAATGGTATGGATTGGAATGGGGCTTACAACGACGTCAGCCACCTCCCAAGAGCTCGAAACCTGCAGCCCGCATAACCGTTCCTCACACATAGGTGAACGCCCTGTGAGGAATACGAAGACTTTCCGAAACGCCTTTGACGCACTGCTACAGAGCTTCAGAATGCTCAAACGAAACATTCGCTCCTGAGCTGCTATTGAGTTTGGATTCTAATGCACTTTTTGTTTAAGCAATTTTGCGTGTAGCTTGTCGTGATGGATGAGAGGGGGGAAAGGGGGGGGGGCGGGTGTTGACAACACGTCTAGATGAGGGTCTAAGGACACCAGGAGTGCCAAACTGCAGACCGGAGAAGTTAAACCTAATAAGGCTTATAAGCCTATAGGCCTACGACCACATATGTCGCAGCAAAGCTGATATGTCTATGACAACATTTAAACTCA
>KV908620.1:65281-82781 GCA_002005505.1 Botryococcus braunii
GGTGTAAGCATCCCCAAGCTTCGCAAAGTCTTCATAATAGTCAAAGCGGCATTGTAGCCCTTCACACGTCCAGCAACTCCAATTGCTGGCGTAGTCCCCATACCCTGCACACAGTCAGCCAGCAGTTACTTTTTTGCAGTAATTGTTGTATTTAGAAGTGCATATTTCATGTAGCCCTTACCTTTGTGGTGGCAGAAACCTTGTCCTATTGGCAGACAGTCTTGCAGAATGTTCAAGACTATGCACTACCACACAAGGACCTTCCCCCGGTCATGTACTATTTCACAAAGGCTACTTCTAGTTATTGTTAGAAGCACCGATGATGGTTCTTCCGATCCAGGATTAGGGTTAAGGGAACCCAATCCAGGAGCCCGCCACGTAATTGAGGATAAGGTTCCACTCCATGATGAGGGGTTATGGAACCCAATCCAGGAGCCCGCCGCACAATTGAGGATAGGGTATCCAATCCAGGATGAGGGTTTGGAGAATCCAATCAAGGAGCCCGCCGCACAGTTTTGAGCTTAGACGCGCTTCTAAATATTTGCGCAAAGCATCTCAGATATGTGAGTTGGGTTGCCACACAACCGCCTCAGTTTTAATGCAAGTACCTCCCTCCATCCTCCACCGCTCGCCTATGCCTTTTCACTTGCCCCCTCCCCATCCCTCCCCGTCTAGAATAAATGGGAGGGGACGAGGGAGGGGGAGCGACAAGATCTTGTCGTTCCCCCTCCCTCTTCCCCTCCCCTTCCTTTCATTCTATCCCTCTTTCACCGCTCGCCCCTGCCTTCCCACACCCCTCCCCCTTCGCCCCGTTCCTCTTCCCGTCCCGTCTATATAATATTGCATACCCCTTTGTGCGGACATGCAAATGCATATGCAACCTTTAAAATTGCATGATGTACAATCAAAATTGTGAAGGCTGTGCCTATGCACAACATGGGAGTGCTGGAGTAGCAGACCACTTTACCTGCAGCAAAGCAGGGGGCATCTGCCAAGGAGCTTTCCAATCCTGTTCTTGACGTGCCACCTAGTTGCCTGCACCCAAGCCGCTCAATCCCTGCTTGATGCGTTGTTCAAGGCAATGGTATAACACGTTTGCTGTACAGCTGTACAGCACAATGAATGTCTTGTATCGGACTCTGCACTTCATTTGGAGCTTTCGAAGATGCTGAGCCATGAACCCCATTTCAAAGTATGACAAATTGCAATACAACAACATTTGTCCGAGACAGTACAGCGTCAACCGATCTTTGAGCGACTTTGGCCGGGAAAACACGGACTCCAAACTCCATCGGCCATTCAAGCTTGCCTGCAATCTTTACGAGCTAGTGTGCATGCCACATTAAGTTTCAACGTGCTTTCATACATTGCTGCAGAATTCATGAATTACTATGGGTCATCTTTGAAGAAATTGGGAGCAATGGCTAAGTGCTTGCAATGGCAGTTGACGCTTGTAAGCATCAACGCTTGGGTGTATGATAGCACCAACACACAAGGAACCCCAGGTGCATGTTCCACATAACCATTCCCCCCACAGTACTGGGTAGCCCCAGGAAATAATGAAGAACTGGTGAATTTTGTGATATAGCAGGTGCTCTGAACCAGGCCTGGGCCTAGGCCTCGGTTCAGGACACCTGCTATTTCACTATATTCACCACTCCTACAGGGAATAGTATCCCATGAATCTCGCCCATACATATACCATGAGAACGATTTGCATGCAATTCATTACGTGAAAGTGCTTATTTGGTTCCTATGGTCCGGCAAGGGTTTCTGACCATATGACATTGGTGATATTCCTTGGGTTGTCTAACCTCACAAAGATTTATGGCAAGGCAGGTTGAAGGGTCGGAAATTCTGGATTTGGTCAAGATATAAGGGAATTTTTCGTTTGACATGAAGTGAAGGAACATTCACATGTGACCGTACAGGGCAAGAACAGGGCATCTCGGGAGTCAAAATAGCTGGAATGTTCCAACCGAAACTCTCCAGACAAGGGGCGCACTTGACATCATTTAATGCTTCATCTTCCATTGCAACAGCGTCATTACAGTAGAGGAGCAGTGAGACGGCGACGAGTAACACAGTGCTGGAAGACAGCTTGTTCCACATCCTTGTCCTGAGATCCGTGTACTTCTGAAGATATAACTCCAACAAATTAACTTCGAAAACTATCTAAAGGAAACTTCACAAATTTTCTGTGATTCAAGACACCTGGGCGACTTAGAATCCATGACTTTAAATACCCCTGATCGTTAGGAGACGACGTCAGGGACGGGGTCGACTTCGGTCATAAAAGAAGTTCTTGAACAGGATAGTCCCCATTGGTGCTTTCTGAATGCAAGGACCTTCTACAAAGAGCGGCTGTGTTTGGATGTACTCCAATTCTGGCGCAGAAGAGATGCGGTGCAAATTCAAATATGGGCGCGCGTATGGCGGACGGTCTGGCTTTGTCCCTCCAATCGAAGATACCTTCCGGGACCCGGGGGCAATCCGGTATCGACGCCAGATCTTGCAGTACGAGCACCGATGAGGGACTGCACGTGCCGTTATCTGATCGGATGCAGGCCTTATCGTGAAGTTCGTCCGTACAAGTGGGTGGCCAGTTCATCCATCCCACCACAATATCCGTTGTAAAAGCAGACATACCGGCGTTCCACGGCACGCAGAGGCGAGTTCCAATGTGAATTTGGAGTGAAAGATAAATAACTATGGATCGTTTCACTTTTAGTTTTCCCTTTAGTTGCAAACCTCGCTTTTCTGCGCTGGCCGGGTCTTTAAAGTCATCTCCATATCGGAGGGTACATTGTCCCCTAATCGTTCCCAGTTTATGCTTGCGACATTTTGACTCAGAATTTCCCAGAACTTTGGAGCATTCACTCCCAACAACCGCGAGGCACTTCGGATTCGCAGTTGGCTTTGAATCACTCGGGGCGCGCTTCAAATGCCGTGAACAGCAAAGGCCGTGCAGCTTTAAGAGTGATATCAATGGAACAGATCAGTGTCTAGCAGCTATAACGAGTTTTCGCATAGCGTTCAGTATGTTTTTGGGGAGCTTGGCGTTGAGTTCTGGAGCCTGGGCTGTTGATTTAGAGGCGGCAGACAACGAAGCGTTCATAGGATCCACATATGATCCTGTCGTGACAGTGGTATTCGGAATTATAGTACTATGCTTGGTGGTCGTCACGGGAGGGGTACGCCCAACCACTGAGGTTGGCTATATGGAATCATTTGTCTTTTAAAATTCTTACTGTGGTTTAAGATCTTTCTAGATGATCCACGGCTCTCAATACAGGTACTCTACTTGTCGTTTTTAAATTACCTCGACGAGCGGAAGGAACGAGAAGACAAGGCGAAATTTGAACAGGCAGAGAAGGACAGGTAAGCACCTGGGGATGCCAACTCACCCTGCAGACAAAATTTGTACTTGCATTCCAATCGGCAGAATTTCCTTCACCCCAATCAAAGTGCAGGCCCCACGCTATGATTGCATCGGGCCACAGCAACTTATCCAACAGCGCAATTTGCTTTCACCTTATTGTAATCTAAACAGAGCGCGATATAAAACGTAATCCACCTGGGCATGCACCAACCTGTCAAAGGGCTTCTGGCTTGTTATCACAAGTAGGTATGCGGGGCGTTTCAAATTGTGCGAGCTGATTCCCACGGAGTATCTGGGCAGAGTAAATGCTACAGGATTGAAGCCAGTCGATGTGAATGGGTGCCACATGGGCTCACATGTGGTCGTTGCCAAGACAGGGAAGGAGTTGTGCTTCTTAAATAATATTTTCTCGGCGTGTGCCGGGTCATGCACACTTGACACCCTTTCTGAGTCAGGGATTGTTGTTCTGAGTCAGAGATTATTACACTTTACACTTTACACTTTACACCCTTTCTGAGTCAGGCATTGTTATTTATGAGTTAGAGATTGTTTACACCCTTTCTGAGTCAGGGATTGTTATTCTCCTTTAGTCGACAAGACAGGCAAAGGATATCCTGGGAGTGAGAAGGCGCCTTGGGGAACACTTGAGAGTTGAGAGTCATGGCTGAGGATAGGAGCGCCCACTGGGGCCCCCTTGGGGGTGGGGTGGTGGGGCACTTTCACAGTTGAGAGTCAGGGCTCTAGGGTAGGAGTGCGCACTGGGGCCACCCTTGGCCATGTGGGGGGGGGGGGACACTTTCACAGTCGAGAGTCAGGGCTCTAGGGTAGGAGTGCTCACTGGGGCCCCCCGTTGGGGGGGGGGGGGGACACTTTCTCACATTTGAGAGTCAGGACTCTAGGGTAGGAGTGCTCACTGGGGCCCCTGGGGGGGGGGGGGGGGGGACACTTTCTCACATTTGAGATTCTGGACTCTAGGGTAGGAGCGCTCATTGGGGGCCCTCTAGGAGGGGGGGGGGGGGAGGGGGGCACTTTCACAGTTGAGAGTCAAGGCTCTAGGGAAGGATCACTCACTGGGGGCCCCACTGGTTTGGAAGGGGGGGTGGGGGGGGGTTGAGGGCGGGTGGCCGGGCGGGAGCGTAGCGTAATCCAATCAGCTTTTTTCCTGCATGTCTCCCTCCTTACTTGCACAGCAATGGAGGACAGGGATGCAAATTGTCAAGAGAGCTGATTTTCAGCAATGGGAAATAGATTGTGACAGAAGCAGAAAGTTCAACCCCCGAAGG
Organism: Botryococcus braunii; assembly: GCA_002005505.1. Taxonomy (NCBI): domain Eukaryota; kingdom Viridiplantae; phylum Chlorophyta; class Trebouxiophyceae; genus Botryococcus; species Botryococcus braunii. The sequence goes on from KV908620.1 coordinate 69,947, forward strand.
CCTTGGGAGTGCCTGCCGACTGCTCTCATCATTATCAGTTCCAATTGCATTAGCAGGAAGTATTCCGTGTTCAGGATCCGTCATTTAAATCGGTTCCACCATCAATTCCATCGTCAGTATCGGTTCCATCATCAGCATCATGCCCAGATCTAAACTAAAACACCCTTCATGGGGAGATCGGGCAGAACTGGATAGACAAATCGGGCTTGCAGGGTTGCTTCGGATGTTCGTGCTTGCACCGACCCATCCTGCTTGAATCACCTACTTGTGCTTGCATCATTGCATCGACAGCTCGTTCCGTAATCGCCTTACCATGCGTGCATGAGAGACGGGGGCGCGGGTTGCGGGTGCAGGAAACTAGCTGCGCTGAGCCCCAAGAACCCAGTGCCCCGAGCAAAGAAAGCAGATGACAGCATTACCACTCGGGGGGGCGGCCGTGGGTTTGGCCGCTAGACCACTGGATGCCAATTAGCCGTTTTTATCCACTGGGCTTCTTTATCCACTTTGGTTTGGCCGCTAGAGCGCCCGATGCCAACGTGTCCTGATCAATTCCCCGGGTCGTTTGGGTTCACTTCTGTCTGGGCAAGTAGAGTACCCGATGCCGACTGGGTCTGACTAATTAATTAGGGCCAGATTAATTCTCTGGGCTTTTTGGTCCACTTCGGTTTGGGCAGGTAGAGTGCTCGACGCCATGTTTTGGGAAACTGGGGTTTTGGGCATTGGGGTGTTTTGCCAGTATAGTACCCGAGGCCATGTTCTTGGCGACTGGGGTTTCTGGCCGCATGAGCACCCGGCGCCATGTGTTTGGCCGCTGAGGGTTTGGACATTGAAGTGGTGCGCCGGTAGAGTACCCGACCCGACTCCATGTTCTTGGCCACTCGGGGTTATGGCTGCATGAGTACCGGTACCCGACGGCACTTGGCCAGCAATCTAGATCTCGGGAGAGATCACATGCTTCTCTGCTGTGACAGAAACGCTTATGACGTGCATGAAATGCCTGGGGGTTTCGAACTTGGGCCTTCATCTGCGGGTCGCCGAGGAGCTTTTAAAAGAATGAATTAAGGGTTGTCTGCAGGAACGCGAACGCTGCAGCCTCAATAGCCGGCGCCTTCTGCAGCTTTTGGTTTCCGAATATTCATCACCAGGAATCCAGCAGATGTCTCTCTAGGGGGCGCTCTAGAGGGTGAACTACTGAATTTCTTTCCCGGAATCTAGCAGGGAGTGTACAGCTGAATTCGTTTCCAGGAATCCAGCAGAGGGTGTACCGCTGAACCGAGTCTCTACAGAAGGCGCTGCCTATTGAGGCTTCAGCGTTTGTTTCCTTTGAAGGTTTCCAGCGGTACAATCTCTTGTCGGCGAGAGGTACAACATAACAGAGGTACAACATAAGAGGGGCAGATCTGCCCCCACCAGAGCGGAAGCTTGTATTCCACGGAAATTAGAATGTTTGCAATCGATGTTCAGCTAGCTGCTGCCTGCTAGTTCACCTACAAGTTCCCCTACAAGTTCCCCTACTAGTTCCCCTACTAGTTCCCCGGCTGGCCAGTAGTTCTGATAAAGGCTGTTGAAGGGAGTCCCGCGTACATGGAGCCTAGACTAAGTGTCTAAGCCCTACAGCCGAAGAAGGGCGCCGGCGGAACTCCTGCAGAGTGGAACCCCAGGGTACTTACCATATACACAGGTGCATGCGTACGTACACAGTATACTGGGACACCGTGTACTTTGTCCCTATACAGAGCGGCATACTCCAGGGACATATATGTAAGTGCACCTCACTTGAAGTACATGCAGTACGTGCACAAAGCGGCATAATTAAGCGACCTATGTGTAAGTGCACCTCACTTGAAGCAAACTCAGTACCTGCGGTCTCGACACAAAGCGGCATAGTACAGGAACACATAAGTAAGTGCACCTCACTTGAAGTACATGCAGTTCCAATATTCAATCGGGTATAATATTACTCCTGAGTATCATTGTGCATGTAGTGTTCTAGGAGGGAGGCGCAGTTTGTGTTTCGGACGGAGCGATGTACGTTGCTGAAGCAATGAGGGATATCATCGATGCATCACATATCATTGATGGTATCAGGATGTGCATATCCTGACGGACTGAGGGGATGTTCCTCAATCCGCAGATGCAGTCGATTGGCGGCCGTCAATGTAGCCCAATAGACAGCTCGACCTGGAGCTTTAACAGCTTTTTGGTCTTTACATGTGTGTACACGGCGTCAGGTTACCTTCACAGCTATATGGCGTTAACGATTATTCGGGCCGTTAATGCTGATCGGCATCAGGTGGCATCGCGTCTCCTTTGGAAGGTCTCCCTAGCGTCTCCCGAGGCCTATTAGCCTTCTTTTTTTTTTTGGGGGGGGGGGGGGGATTATAACTAGTTTGGAGGGGGTGCTATAAATAGTATAACTGTTATAGGATTCTACAGTCGTCTGATCAGTCATCATGAGTCCTTGAGCTTATGGCAGGTTCCAGGACGAAACTATGTTTGGACGGAATAGATGTGTTTGGAAATCGGGGAGCACATTGCACAGTGGTTTAGGACATTGTAAGCATACCGTCCACGTGTGTAGCCACGTGGCTCTTTCAACCTCATACACCCGTATGTACCTGATGTATTGACCATGAGTACCGCATGCCCACGAAATCAACACTACTCAATACGGGGGCAAAGCGTCGACAAGGACTTGCCAGGGGAGGCCCCAGGGCAAATTTGGGAGCATCACATATTTGCTTGTTCTCTGAAGTCAGCTGTAGACCACCGCCCTAAACAGCATGGGGTCTGCCGGGTGGTTGCTGGGATTATGTGGAGAAATCTGATAAGGTAACATTATAAGGCGACAGAGGGAGGGGGGAAAAGGTGGGATGTGGAGAGTACGCGTACGGTGGTCGGGATTTGAACCCTCGAGTTCTTCAATGATCAATTTTGTGGTCTGGGCAACGCAGGTCTCTGCGGTCTGACTGCCGTTGTTCTGACAACAGCCTCAATGTAGATGCGTTATAACAGACTTGAAAGTCCACGTCAGCGGTGTCGCTCACCAAAGGTCTGTCAGGCGTCGGTCACCGGAACCCATTTTCTGTTCCCGTTGTTGTTATCTAGATTGGAGTGCTCTATATATATTTCCTTCCTCCCTTTCATTCATGGCATAGTCTAGAAGTCTCATCATCGATGAGGGCCAAGGAGCTGTTGCAAACATTTGCCAATGCAAAACATTTGTAAACTCAGCATATGGGAACACATCGACAGCGACACATCGACTCTCCCATGCTGACCTCCATAAAACATTTTGGGAACCTGGTAATGAAAGTATGGGGGACGTTTGGGCCACATTAGGGCCATTCTAATAAGAAACTGGGACGTTTTCCGCCACATAACAGGCTTGGGTCCTTAAGGTCCCAAAATCCTTGACTTTGGAAAGGATCCCAAACTCTTCCCAATTGGTTGCAACCCCCGTGTGCTTTGGGACTTGCATGGGAGAGATTAGTGTGTAGTAGGGACATTATGGGAGGCGACGCTTGGGAAGTCTTCCCAAGTGTTAAGGGATATGTATGGGAGGAGTAGGGGTACGGTTAGGGATCTTTGGGAATCCGGTTTTGGGACGGATTCGCAACCTAGATGGGACCTCATTGGGGTTGGGTTTGGAGGCAATACACCTGTTTTGGGCTGCTGTTCATGGATGCGGAGTAAGATTGGGATTCTGCAAGCCAAACGTTCGTGATTAACACCGTGACAAGACTTAGTGTCATGGGTGCGGCGTAGGATTCGTCTGCAAGCGGAAGCAAATATGGGCGTTTAGCGCTACTACTGCGGTGGCTAGCTGGCGAATCTTTGGGGTTACCGAGCAGTGTTCTAAAGGCCTTCCAAAATTGGTACAGGGGCCCCCGTAAAAGTGTCCGGGTGGCCCCGTATTCCAGGAAGGAAAACCGTCGTGATTATACGGGTGCCCCGTATGGCATCATGAATTTCGACATGCCATTGGCATGTAGAAAATCGTACGAGCTTCAAAAATGCACATCTCTGGCACAAACATGCCTCCATTCTTTAGCAAAGACAAATAAGAAACAAACGTTGTGTCTGACTGCAAGAGGCAGCAGTCATGTTTCACTCCACACCGTTTTGGATGGCAGAAACAAACGGACTACGCGAAAGGTATTCGGATGTCCTGCGAGATCAGCCCGAAACCTACCACGATATTGACTGTAAACTCCAAAGGAAGAGTTTTGCGCTGGAAATCCACGCATTACAATTTTTTTCTGTAGTTTTTGCTTTTTCAGTTATGAAGTACGGGTCGGCCTGTGTTTGGCATAACAGGGCTCCCCAGTATACATTAGCCCTAGATAAGCCCTGTCATCCTACGCCAGACTATCTTCCTTGATCTCTTGAGCGTCTAATATAACAATTTATCTTGTGCTTCGACGGAAGAATGGAAATATCCCATATTTACTTCTCCAATGTTTCCAGTCTTCGAAGAAAGAATACGTTTCTGTATAACGCTCGAGGGAGAATGTAATAATTCTACTGTTTGACGTAGCTACGTCAAAGTACCGGGAAGCAAAACGAAATGGTAGATATCGTAGATATATATTAACATTGCAGTACACACGTGTGCACGAGTATGTAACGCGTGTTACATAACAAGCGTTAAGCTGTGGCAGGAATGGAAAACAAGAATGCTTTCGAAAGGGAATGCAATGCTTTAATTTTAACCGCACATCCATCAATAAGTGCAGATAATCTCGTTCACATACCCGTAAATAAATTTAAAAGAGCAGCCAGGATGCTTGCCATTTCCTCCAGTATTTTGCTTTGCTCTCCAGGATGCCAGTCTCAGCTGTTCCGTCCTATTCGTGCTGGCCGAGCAACTGCAGTGATCCTCGCCAGAGTGAAGAGACCATCTTCAGATCCGGCAGGTGCTAAAGATAGAAATCGTAAGTTCCTCGGCAACGAGCTGTCGTTATTAAAAGTAGCCAATTGAGGAGATTCAATTGACGTTACGGTATATAAAAACCTCTCAATGGTCAAAACAAAGTTATATCCTACTAAGAAGGGCTTCCTAAGTCGTATATACTACCCATATAACACTAATCCCCTACGTAGAAGGATAGCCCTGTATATAGGGCTATCCTTTCACGAAGAACTAGTGTTATATCGGTTGTATAAAAGGCTTAGTCCTACGTATACGGCTGGCAATTATGCTTTATATAACTGTGCAAAAAATATGGCCAATTGATGAGATCCAATTGATTGAATTTGGTTAACATTAAACGGATATTTCCTCGTCAGAACATATTTTCGATTCACCATGTATATTATCTTATAAGGGATTCCTAAATCATACATACAAACCTCTGCCACACTATTTCTCCGTACGAGGATAGCCCTACATGACTTGATACCAGGTCGACGTCTGGCATTGCTGTTGTAGACTACTGTGTTAAGTACTGACGCTCTCTTTGTCTGGATGTCAAAAAAAGACTTGTTGACGTTGTTCTTAAGTTCTTAATTCTTGCAAAAGAAGCTTTCTTTTCAACACTGACTGATTTAACCCAGGCGACATTTTGTCCCGCGGAACGTGTTATTCTCTTATTCATTGGCAGAATATGTTTTACTTTTTAATCCTTATTGTTCTGCTGTACGTGATGAAACTAAAGTTTACATTTGGGCCCTTTCATACGAAAAGTATCTGCCACGCTTTCTGTGGTAATATGTCTAGTTTTCGGGAATCCTGAAGTGATAACAGAGCATCTCACCTACTCGAACATGTATTTAAGGAATTGCATGCTTACAGTTGTGCAGGGCCGTACACGTGTATCTTTACAAGCTGGTGGAGGTAAAGATTCTGGCGAAGACGCTAATGCAATAAAAATCACGGATAATCTGAATCCTTACGAAGGGCGAAAAGCTATTGTGGTTGGAGCTACGGGGCGAATTGGCCGACTTATAGTTGAGTGCTTGGTTGAAAGAGGTGTTCCAGTGCGCGCCTTAACCCGCGATGCTACGGCTGCGGTACGGTGCACTGAACACTGCACCTTTCTTTGGTATCGCATATCTTTGTGCATATTGGCTGTTTTCCCCATATTGAAATCAATTTGTAGCATTTCCTGCAGTATAATGCTCTAGTATGGTCCTTGGCATTGCTCTTGACTTGCCATGTGATCTGTATTCGCAGTACAACCTCGCTCAGGTACTTCGCTCGGTTGCCCGATCACGCGTCTGTGGCAGTACAGTATAATTCAATCCACCCTGGGTTTAAGAGTACGCTTGCGAATCAATCAAGTAACACTCTTGGGTTGCACACCACGAACGTCTCACTGTCTCCTTCTAAACCTCTTCCGCTGCGTTATAGCTACACAATTTGAGTTTAACAATATACGCGTGGATGGCTTCTGCGTTGGTTATGTTTGCTGTAACATATATAAATCTGTCGATAATATCACCTTTATATCGCTGGGTCATCACTATCCTCCATTACTAACCTTAAACTTACGCCTGCTTCATCGAAGTCAAGCTTTCCAAAAATATACGGCATGTGCCAGGTCATCAAGGTAACATTAAGCGGGGCTTAGTAAATTTGTTTTGCAGGCGACGATTCTTCCTGGTCAGAGCGAAGGCGTTGTAATTGTGCAGGGGGATGTAACAAAAAAGGAATCTTTACTGGGCTCATTTGCTGACAGGTTTGCTACAACCGAGAAAATATTAGTGGTTTACGTCATAGTCTCACTGTTATAGCCTCATTGCTTTCATGACCAAGGGATCATATGCCTCCATTTGCATGACATGATTATACCCAGATCTGGGTATAATCATGTTATGCAAACGGATGAATCTAGCGTCTATAGACGTCTAGACGCCTATAGACGGCTAGCTAGCCAACCACTTGCAAGATTGACAATTGACAAGAAATTTCATTACGTCTCGCAACACACCGCAAGATATTGTGCAGTGTTTTGATCGAAAATTCTTCAGTGTCTTCATCCATTCGAGTGTTGTAAGTCCAATATATGTTTTTGCAGTTGTTCAGGTGCAACCGCCTTCTGATCATACATTTGTATTCTTTGTACATATGCATACCTTTTCGTGCAAGGTCAGCTAGTTAATAATTGGCCGTGGAACAACACTGAACCCTATATCGTAGTCTTTATAATGATCACGAATGAAGCTAGGCTGCGTATGAAATGCTGGATGGGATGTTCAGTTTTGGAGCTAGATCTGTACTTCCTTCGAAGGAGTCATACTCACACCCGTCACACTCATTCAGTGTGAAAAATAACTATGGAGAAATCTAAGTCATTTTTTGTCATATAACCTAACTCATCACGACCCATGATTGATGGGTACATATGAATGACATGTCACGCATGTTGTTTAAGATGTGTATTATATATATATATATATATATAAGTTACACCACACAACAGATAACATGAAATATATTCTATTAGAAAGCAATATCAGCTGAAGATTAATCAGTTGTAACACAAGCTTGTTAAGAATTCTGTTACTAATTATCTTCCCTCCTCGGACCTGGAGTGCAGCAACGTTTTGATTATTGCCACAGGACCGTCAGGGTGGAACATTAAAAGAGGCGAATTACATGTACGCGTCCGGCTTATTCGCGAATGTCCCTACAAAGACAATTCGACATGTGTTCTTTATTAATAGCACCAACTTAGCGATACTTTAATATGAAGCACATTGGATGAAAGCACGTAATCCGATATGATCATATGCATAAGATCAATGAGAAACATTAGTTCATGCGTCTGAAATCGTTAGCACCAGTTTCCTTTTCAATTGGCCATTAATGGCCTAATATTATAACATTACAACATTATTGCTATTTTCATAAGATGGACATCATGCAACACTGTTGAATTTAAAGCTTTGTGCGCCTCCAGAATTCTTCGAAAACAACTTTTGAGAAAGATAATTGCTCCCGTGACGTATATATTCGTAATTATTGTGGAGCTGAGCTTCTCATGGCCATCAGTACAATGTTTTTGCACCACGCGCTGACAGTAATGTCTAAAAAGTAAATCTGGAGCAATTTGATTTTATTGTGGACTCCCTAAAAATTTTACAATGTGCAGTGGATATTGCACCTCGACGAATGTGCGCAAGAAGGCAACATCTCTAAAATAGTTATGCTTAGCTGCATTGAACCCGGATTTTGTGGAGACTTTTCCATCCACAATCCGAATACTATCTTTAGATTCAGATATAAATGGATAAATGAAGATTCGGTACATGAGGTATGAAATTCCTTTCCGCAACATAGGATCTGTTTAGCCTGAAAATTATCCAATATTCAAGTTCTTGGCAAGAATGGCGTTAAACCGAATTATGTTTTGTGTAACATTATGATAACGAAAAGCGTTTAACACACAAAGATCGAATAGATGCGTCTGACTTAATTACCGGTACATAATTTGTTATTAAGGCCTACATGAATTTGACATTAGTTTAATTAACAGACTACACTTATAGTAAAATGGCGTCCTCAAATCCCAATCATTTCGTTGAGATATAATTATATTATCAGGATTCTAAATAAAGTTTTTGCTTTCGGAGCCATCACCAAGCTCAGGCCTACCTTAAGTCACGATTGTGGTAAACACGAGGCCACAACCTTATGGCCTGGAAATATTAGCAAATGTTTTGCTATTTTTGGTTGCTCTTCTTTTCTCATGAAGTGAATTGGAAATGATCATCTTCAGTTCACCATCTTCTTCAAATTCATCTTCCTCCACTTCCTATTCCACATTTTGTTATCCTTTATCTTCCTCTTCGCTTTTGCCTTCATCTTCTTCTACCTCACCCCTTCCTCCAACGTCCATTTGTACGTGTGTGTGTGTGTGTGTGTGTGTGTATGTGTGTGTGTGTGTGTGTGTGTGTGTGTGTGTGTGTGTCTGTGTCTGTGTGTGTGTGTGTGTGTGTGTGTGTGTGTGTGTGTGTGTGTGTGTGTGTGTGTGTGTTTGTTTATGTGTGTGTGTATGTGTGTGCGTGCGTGTGTACGCATGTGTCTGTGCATTTGTGTGGCAGAGTCTGGGTGTGCGTCTGTGTGAGTGGTTGTGTGTGTGCGTGTGTTTGTTTGTTTTTGTTATGTGTGTGTGTGTGTGTGCGTGTGTGTGTGTGTGTGTGTGTGTGTGTGTGTGTGTGTGTGTGTGTGTGTGTGTGTGTGTGTGTGTGTGTGTGGATGTGTGTGCGCGCGCGCTCGCGCGAGATTGACATTACTTGTTTTGCAGTTGCCTTTTAAGGAGACATTGGAAGAAATGATCATTACTGATCGAACCGATTCTGATGGCATCGATTTCACAATCATTCGAGCAGGTCAGTGACCCCATGACTGATACAGCAAGTGATCGCGGACACGACCAATTTCTACTGCGTCTGACTTCGACAATAGCTTAAGAAGTGCTTAAATGTCCATAATCTAATTGACGGTGTTGAGCCATACAAACTTGGTACTATTGTCTTCGTTTTAGCGGGAGCAATAAATCATGGTCTTTTCTTAAATTGCTTACGCGTCGTTGATCACTTTTTGACCAACCAACTTGTGGGATCTTCCTGCCACATGTCCAACTGTACGTATAAATCAAAATTGTTTGCCCCGATGGTACCCAATGGTGCCTTGCGGTTTCACCCGGGTTGTACCACGGGGCCCTTAGGAGGGTTTTCACGATATCGATAGGCCCCAGGGGCACAGAGGATTAGCTGCGACACATTGAACCACTGAAAAGCTTCGGTCTACATAAAAGTTTAGGTTTAAACGTTTAACTACCGTACGGTACATATGAAATTAGGAAACCGGTACGTACCCACGTATCATCGGTGTGCAGGTGCATTCAGCGATGTTGCCGGAAGGGGAGAACTGGTTTTTGGAAGACCGGGCACGTGGGACCCATGTGGTGATGGATCCGTTTGGTCAGGAAAGACGTCACTCCGGGACACGGAACCGATCCTTCCTTCTAAGGTGGGTGACTCCAGCTTTTGACTTGGATTTGCATGCAAGACGAGATGCAAGAGTTCATGCTTCTAGTCTTTCATCGGGCACGCTGTATTTTTTCGCACCTAGTAGTTCTTGCGTCCAATTCGTATGAATTCAGTAAGCGAATGTTGCAGTTTTCACTACAGCCCTGCAGGTTGTGCTGCACTGTACTGCACTTCATCTTCGACTGCTTTCAATACAGCATGATTCATTGCAAAGTGTTGCTGCTGTTAACAGTCGGCTGCATCATGGAGCTGGAAGTCATGCACCGTCACAAGCTGTGTGCATGTATGAAAAGAGGGAAAACCACGTGTAGGCAACATACAATACGTGTAGACCGATAGAGGTATATTTTTGTGCGGATTCTTCTATGCTCTTTTGTTTTCTGGTCACACTGTACAATGGACTACACCTAACCGAAACAGGCTAACTTTCTGCAGTTACGTGTAAGGGATACGGCGAGCGACTTTCCAGAAAAGGTATAACTGCCTGCAGGAAGATGGTGTTACATAAGACGGATGAATTTACACACGGAAGAAACCATACATGCTTGTTCGGGGTGTAGTCATACGTATATTGCCCATCCAGTTGCTTCATATAAACTTGAAGCAATCAATATTTTGGTATCCTTAGAAACCTTGAAACCTGAAACAACTGAAACCCTGAAACCCTAAAACAAGCCCGACTTTTGCGCGCAGATTGCGGAAATTGTGGTCGAAGCAATAATAACGCCAGCTGCATCAAACAAGATTGTGGAGGTTGTCGCTTCAGCAGATGCGCCGAGGCGTTCGATAGTGGAGCTGTTCGACTCTGTAGAGGACCTCGCCACACTTGTTCTAGATGTACCCGGGGGCATCCCGAGGTGGCCAAAGTAAGGCTTGTGGTTAGGAGCCGAACGTGAGTCATACTAAACATACGTTATGGTGATAGATCATAAATTAGAGCCCAAAGTTTGGCAGCTTTGTTCAATAGTTGTGGGGCGAGTTGGGTTTGGCCACGTGCAGCATGCTGCGCAGCTGCAAACGTGGACGTACTGTGTGCAAAGGATTTGGATGTTCTTATAAAGACCGACACAGTTTGGCCCGAGCTCGAGGTTTCAACCACTAGCACAAAGTTCGTGCCACATGTGTTCCCTCGCCAAAAGGGTGCCAAGGGACTGTGGCAGCTTTGGGTAGCACTTGTGCGGCGAGGTGGGGTCTGGCCACGGTCTTGCAGCGGCTGCGAACGTCACGCACTTTCGGCAGCTTACATTATAATTAAAAAATAAATAAATAAAAAAGACCGATAACGTTAGGCCCGAGCTCGATCGTGCCTCGCGAGGTTGCAGCCAGGAAGGTAAAACTGTGTCAAGGGATAGCATAGCCTCTTGAGGGTCGAGAGCATAGCCTCTAGGGGTCTCCCTTCATTGGCAGGTATACCTGCCTACGTAGTTAAGAATCGTACCTGCGATTCTTAACTACGTACTATTTGTATTCTTGATGGACGCGTAGATTCGATAATTGGCCCATCCCGAGTCTGATATAAGACGAAATCTTCACGCCATGTAATCAGTCGCTATCTTGTTCTTATTCAAAGTCTACCTTGGCCTGATTCATACAATCATACGCTGACTGCTGCTAGTACTACAAAGCCCCCAGCTAGGACTTGGGCCAGGGCGTGGGCAAATACAGGGCATTAACCCATGCCTATTAGGGCTTCTCCACATTAGTCACCTTGCCAGAAGGTGATGCCACCGTGTTTGTCCCCAGAGACCAGAGGGGTCCCCTGGGGGCTCCAAGCCGTGGCCATGACGCTGTGACTCCCCGTCCGTAGCGTTTTGGCTGTCGCTCCCGATTGAGCCTGTGCATGCGGGACGAGGGCTTCAGTGCTCGTGAGGCCTGCTTCTTGACTCGATTTAATTGTTCGTAGACAAGGACACTTGCTTAAAAGAGATGCTTAAGAATAGCTTTGACCATCGGGAAGTTGCTATCCATGAGGCAAAATAGTTCCTGGTGGTGCCACCCCCCCCCCCCCAAATAAGAACGTCCGACAGCTTTGGAGCCCTAGATCTTTCTATTGCACCCTCTTTCCCTCTCTCTCTCCCCATTCTTCCCCCATATGACTGAGTGAGTATGTGTGTGTGTGTGTGTGTGTGTGTGTGTGTGTGTGTGTGTGTGTGTGTGTGTGTGTGTGTGTGTGTGTGTGTGTTGGGGGTGGATGAGTTTGAGGGCTACGTGGGTGGCTGGATGTGAGGGAGCGGGGGAAGGTCGCTTGGTGGGGGGTACGGGGGAGGGTGGGGGCGGAGTGGGTGGGTGGGTGGGGAGGGGATTGGAGTTGGGGCTGGGTGGGTGAGTGTTGGTATGGGTGTGAGTGTGGGTGTAGGTGTGGGTGTGTGCGTTGGAATGAGTGTGTGAGTGTGTGTGTGTGTGTGTGTGTAAGTGTGGGTGTGTGTGTGTGTGTGTGTGTGTGTGTGTGTGTGTGTGTGTGTGTGTGTGTGTGTGTGTGTGTGTGTGTGTCTGTCTGCGCACACGCGCGCGTGCCCCCCGTTTTGGTGGGGGGGGGGGGAGGGGCGGGTGCGTGCGGGCGTGCAGGCAAATATATATGTGCTGGTGTGTGCGCGGGCATGCGATATAGAGATGGGCATGCGGGGGGGGGGGGGGGGTGTGTTCTTGCCTCCCATACGAACAAGGAGCCGTCGCCGGAGCCAGCCGCCAGGAACTTGTCATCGGGGCCTAAACAGGCTCTACACCACACGCTGCTGACTGTGAAGCCCGGGGCTCGGAAGGCCGCCTGCACTCGGTACGTCTTCAAGTCCACCAGCTTCAGCACGTGGTCTCTCCCACACGTCAGCACCACTCC
>KV908620.1:87781-102781 GCA_002005505.1 Botryococcus braunii
AAGCACATGGTTAGCAAAAGTCATATTGCAGTCAATATCACGCTGTTGGGACTTGCGTGGCATTGAGTTTGGGTACAAACGGAGTCGGTCAGGATTTACAGGAGAAAAAAAAAAAAGAAAATGGGTCGAGTTTTTTGTAACAGGACTAGGAACTGCGGGATGTGCAAGGGACCTGGGTGTGCCCACTGTTCAAAACGCAAGGAGTTCTGCAGTGCTGAGGAAAATAGAGACTAGTAAGAAGACCAAGTAAAAGTCTCATTCCATGAGAAATAAATTACCTTGACAGGGATTCGAACCACTGTCAACAGGGAAAGCACCACAGCTCCATCCCACGTGATAACACTACCTGGGACTTCGTCAGCCGCTTCTCACTATAACTTATCGATATATCCTCATACCATTCGAGATGCAACTTCTTCTCCTTCTTCATTCGAGTCTTGGAAGACGTGGATCACGTGTTTCTCACGACGGGCACCGCACAATCTACTTCACTCAAACCATCACAACCTTCATCCCTTGAACATTCTCTCGAGCCTTACAACCAGCAGCCCTGGGCCACAATCTCTACTCATGACTTTGACTCTCCCAACTCATTCCTCCTCAACCCCCACCCCCCCCCCCCCCCGGTGTTACGCTCCACCGTGCGCAAGTCTTCCCTCACATCTCCAAAGCCAGACCCCACATTCGGCATCTATGCTCCATCTATCTCATGGGCAGCCAGGTTCCAACCTCTCAAAATCTCAGGCCTTTAATTCCTAGCAGTGAGCCACAACCACAGCCACAGGCACAGCCACAGCTCTCAGCTACAGTCGCGATCTCAAACCCACAGCCTGAAACTTCGCGAGAGATGGAGTGGCCAGTTCGTTTACCTAAAAGACCCGACCCTCCACCTCGTTCTTCATCCTTTGCCCTCCGACCTCCCCATCCTCCAAACCAGATTCCAGCACTCCCAAGCCATCCCCCAGACAACTGCCATCCATCTAACATAGCCATACATGTTGGATGTTGTTCATCCAACACATCCATACATGTTGGATGTTGTTTATCCAACACATTCATACATGTTGGATATTGTTTATCCAACACATTCATATAAGCTCGACGTTCTTTATCCAACACATCCATTTATGCTGGATTTTGTTTATCCAACATATGCAAACCCAGCCCCCCGACCCCCTCCTGCCCCCACCTCAACAACCCTCAGCCGCCAACTCAACAACCCTCGGCCGCCAACTCAACAACCCTCAGCCGCCAACTCAACAACCCTCAGCCGCCAACTCAACAACCCTCAGCCGCCAACTCAACAACCCTCACCCCCACATGGACCTCCTCAAAAGCACCTTCCCGTCCTTCTGTCAGTCCCGCACAGACCTCCCACCTGCTATCTCATCCCTCACGCGTCACAGAGGGGATGACGGACCAACCCTCCACGTGGGACGGTACCCGATGCCTCAGCCATCTTCTTTTTCTGGGGGAGGAGGGGGGGGCGCAGAGAGAGAGGGGGGAGAGTGACTCTGTTGTTTCTGTGAAGAGTGGCTTGGAAGTCACTCTCCAGCACCCAGCCTCCCCCCAGGGCTCACCCCTCTCCCAGTCTTGAATCCCATGTAGTCGTGGTGCTTGTCTGGACTCTCGAGACTACCGGTGCGCGAGGGTAACGTGCTCTCTGGAACTCCTTCCATGTGGACCCATGGGCTTAGCTTGTAAAAGTCGGATTGCAGTCACTATAACAACGTGGGGTCTCACGTGGGATGAGTGTGGGTACAAACAGAGTCAGTCAGGATATACAGGAGAACAAATATAAAAGAAACGAGGTTTTTGTTATAGAAGTAGGAATTGCGGGATATGCAAGGGACCTGGTTGTGCCCACCGTTTAAAATGCAAAGAAGCCTTTAGCGCTAAGGAAAATCAAAACTGTTAAGAAAAAGTTAAAAAAATACGTTAAAGAAGAAATCTCTTGACAGGGACTCGAATCGCTGTCAGATGGGGAAGGCACCATCTCTTCTTTCCACATTCTAACACTATGTGGGACCCCGTCAGCCGCATACCCTCGTAATGTATTGGTGCGTATACATAACATTCAAAATGCAACTTCTTCTTCTTCTTCATTCGAGTCTTGGAAGCTGTGGATCACGTGTTGTCACGAACCACACTGCACAATTTACTCCCCTCAAACCCCTACAACCTTCATCCCTCTCATTTCCTCAAAGCATTACACCCAGGAGACCTGGGCCACACACTCTACTCAGGGCTTGGGCCCTCCCACCTCATCTCATCACAGCCCCCTCCCCTCCCTCTCCTATAACACCACTCCTCCCTTTTCGCCTTTCAACCCGGGATGTGCCCTCATTGTTTACTCCCAAGCTTTCCCCTGTCCAAGCCCGTCCTTCCCCCTTCTGCACCTCCCCAAGGGCCACCCCTCTCGACTACCTGCCTCCCTCTCCAAGGCTTTTTCTTCCAATTTTTTCAAAATCTTGACTGCCCTGCTCTTCCTGATCCGATGATGCAGATTAGCAAGAGCGAAGCAGTCAAGAATATTCCCTCGACTCCTCCCCCTCCATGTGGGCCCATGTGCATGTACCGAAAGGGTCAGAATGCAATAGTGCAATCCCAAACAAGAGAAGACGGAGATTCCCTTGTGCTGGCTGTGCGTAGTTTCCAGGACGGGATCTACCCTAAACCCTAGGCCCCACGGCCCTCAATCCCGTACCCCCTTAATCCCTCGATGATGGTAGTGGGCAAAACCAAACGTACTCAGTATATGTGCCTATGTGTGCCAGATACGCGGATGCGTTCCTGACCTCGGTGTGCACAATTTGAAATGACTAAAGAAGTCCCCAGTGCTTTTGGTCTGGGAAAAGTAAAACAGCTGGAACCCAGCCCAAAAAAAAAAAAAAAAAAAAAAAAAAAAAAAAAAAAAAAAAAAAAAAAAAAAAAAAAGGGTGGGGGGGGGAGCAAAAGAGTAAAAGAGGAGGCTTCGTGAGGAAAACAAAAACGAGCTTTCCTCACGAAGCACTAAATGTAGGAGGACAGGGAGTTGAACCACTGTCTGCGAAGTAATCACACTTTGTCCAACCAATGGCATTAACACAGGTTGGAACCTCCAGTACGCAAGCCTTGACATTTTCCTCCCCTTATCCATATGGTCCTTATCCATCGCATAGTCAGCAAACTGTCGTTCGAGTCTAGGAAACCCTTTATCCATATGGTTTGCAAAGTACGAGACGAATTGGACGTGAATTTCTTCAACCCGTTAGACCCCTCTGCCCCCAGACTATCCAGACGTCACCAGCCCCAACTTCATCGCACCTCCCCCTCCCTGCCACGCCCCCATCATGGTTTCCACATCCCATTGCCATACGTACCTTCACACCGTACCGCCCCCTCATCCCACAGGGGTCGGGGTTGGGTTTTGCAGCGCCATTCTTACATTTCCAGCTTTCCCAACCCCCCCCCCCCCCCCCCCGGGGGGTTGGGCTGCTGAGAATGACCATTCTGAACATTCCCTCCCCCCCCCCCCCCCCCCGGGGGGCTCCTTCACCCACCCCACCCTTTGTTTGTTCTGCCCTCCCCCCCCCCCCCCCAAACACCCCACCGCTCTTCCTTCACCAATAGATCTCACCGGCCACCTCCCCAGATGGCTTTCAGAAGGAGGGGGAAAAAAGCAGAACTAGCCAGGGTGGCCTGGCCCCCTCGTGATCGTTGTCGGTAACTTCCCAGGACCTACTGGACCTGCCCTAAACTTAATCCCCTATACCCAACATCCCGTGACCCTAAGCCCCTTGTGATGGTTGTGGGTAGAACCCAACTTTTTTGGTATATGCACAGGAGAGTCAGAACTGCGGATGTGGCCTGGACCTGGGTGCGTACAATGTGAAATGACTAAAGAAGTCTCCAGTGCTATTGGAGTGGTACAAGTAAAACACCTGGAACTCGGAACAAAAAAAGGGGGGGGGGGATAAAATGGGAGAAAATGAGACATTCCTGCACAATTGAGGAGGACAGGGAGTTGAACCACTGTCTGCGAAGTAATCACACTTTGTCCAACCAATGGCTTTAACACAGGTCGGAACCTCCAGGACACTGCCTGTCCATTTTCCTTCCCTTATCCATCATTACATAGTCAGCACACTGTCGTTCGAGTCTATGAAACCCTTTATCCACATCGTTTGCAAACCACTAGTCAAACAGACGTGAAGTCCATCAAACCATTTCACCCCTCTGCCCCCAGACTATCCAGACGTCACCAGCCCTAACTTTATCTCACCTCCCCCTCCCTGCCCTGCCCCTTACAAGGTTTCCGAAACCCCTTGCCAGTACCGCCCCTCACCCACCCTTTGCCACGGGGGTTCGGGGTTAGGGTTTATACTGCCATTCTCACGTTTCCAGCTCCCCGAGGGGCTGCTGATGACGACCATTCTGAAATTTTTAAATACCCCCCCCCCCCCCTTCCACCTTTTGTTTGTTCCAAGCTCCCTCCCCCCCCTCCCCGCCCCACCCCTGTTCCTCCAACACGAGATCTCACTGACCACTTTCCCCTATGTTAGTGATAGGAAGGGGAAACAGAAACAGCCTAGCTGGAGTGTCCCGCTTACACCCCCCCCTCCCTTTCCCATTTTCGACGATTCCGCCACTCTTCAATCCATTTTTTGGGTTCTGCCACTCTTCAATATCTTTTTTTTTTTGTATTTATTTTATTTTATTTTTTTTTCTTTTGGTGGGGGGGGGGGGGGGGAAGGGGGAGCAAACAGGCCGAGATGCAGAGGAGACCACAGGGAACCAGTTTACAACCACCAGGGGACCAAGTTTACAATCAGCACACCTGTCGAAGGCGATCGTGTAGCATCCCCCATCGTGGGCTTGTAGGGACCGCAGTGGTCTCTCGGGGACAATCGAGGTTGCGCCTTCCTGGGTGGGGACCTTGAGGGCTCCCCTGCCAGCCCCCAGGTGGCTCAGGAGCCCGCTGGCTGCCGCCTGCACCACATGGGCCCCATGTGACAAATCCTGGCAGACCAGAAACTCTCTTGCACAAGTCGTTTAAGAACCCATCCCTGTTGTACTTTTTTTTTAGGGGGGGGGGGTTGGGGTCTTGAATTGAAACAGCAATTGTAGCTTTACAACAAGAACAAAACCAAAGGGTATTTGAAATATGCGTTACAACTGTGTTTGCGTCAGTGACTCCCTTTTGTGCTGATTTTTTAAAAGAAGAATGGCATCTTTAAAAATTCGGAATGTTTGCTCGACAGCTAGTAAACCTACCTTATGCAAGCCCCCCAACCCTGGAAGGAATGTGCTGGTGTCATCAGCACCCAAGCCCCCCCCCCCTTTTTCCAAAACCAAAACCACGCGTGCCTTTCTCCCTTCCACCCTACTCTCCACCACCCCCCCAAATCCCGTGGAGCTCCCTCCCTCCCCCCTCCCTATCTCCCCCCGTCAACCTCCCGATCGGGGGGGGGGGGGGGGGGGCTCTCTCCTTATCATCCCCAGAAGTTGGTCAACCAACAATGCTCTGCACAGCCCCCCCCCTCCCCCTCACAATTCCCTCCCCCTTTCCCCCCCCCCCCACACACACACACACGCGCGCGCGCGCGCGCGCGAGCGCGTGCACATACACACACACACACACACACACACACACACACACACACACACACACACACACACAGACACACACGTGTGCATGTGTCGATGTTGCGAGACGGGATGCGTGCAAATGTGGCGTCCATGTGTCTGTGAATATCTTTATACATGTAAAAAAACATGAGGTACATCAGCGATTTGACACAGAGGGAGCCCTCAGTTGAAGTGACGCGGGGTTCGAGCCCCCTTATGTTATTCCATAAGTCAACAATCCGTTGTTTTTTTGGGGGCGCGGGGGGGGGGGGGTTTGAAGCAGCAATTGTTGCTTTCCAACAAATAATAACGAATGGCATTTTTAATTTGCCTCACAACTGAGTTTGTTTCAGTGGCTCCCGGCCTTTGTGCCGTTTCTTTTGAAGAAGAATGGCATCTTAAAAAAATGTGAAACACTTGCCTTGACAATTTGGAAGCCTACCTCGTGCAAGCCTCTCCAAGCCCGGAAAGGATGTGCTAGTGTAGTCAACACCCCGGCTCCTCCCTACCAACCCCCACCCCCCAAAACAAAAAAGGAAAAAAAACTTACCCCCCGAGCCTCCCATCCCCCCCTTCCCCCTTACCCAGGCGGGAGGAAGCTCCCTTCCTCCTTCCCTCCCTTTCTCCCACCTCCAATGCTCTCCACCGCCTTCCCCCCTCCTCCCTCGCAAACATCGCCCCCCCCCACACACACACACACTCGCATGTACACACACACACACACACACACACACACACACACACACACACACATACACACACACACACACATTTTTCACATGACACAGGGCAATCACTGCGAAAAGGGGACAGAGAGAGAGAGAGAGAGAGAGAGAGAGAGAGAGAGAGAGAGAGAGAGAGAGAGAGAGAGAGAGAGAGAGAGAGAGAGAGAGAGAGAGAGAGAGAGAGGGAGAGAGCGCGCTCAACCTGGACGCCGGAGGCGGACAAGAGCCCGGCTGCGCCACGTTTGGGGCGGGAATCGTCGGCCAGGGTCTCCATTTGACGCTCCATGTTGCGCTCCATGGCGCGCGCGTTGCGCACCATCTCCTCGTGCAACTTGTGGACCTCGTTCATGCGCTCCGCCTCGCCCTCCTTGAGTGCCACCAGGCGGCGCGTCAGGTCCAGGTTCTCCGCCTCCAGCTGGCTCGCCTTCGCCTCCGCCGCGTCCTTCGCCTTCAGCCGCTCCTGCTCGTCGCGGAACCAACTCCCATTCAGCTATGTGCAATGACTATTGACATCTTTTAACTTGCCCACCTACTACTGTATTTATTTGTTTGCTTGTTTGTTTGATAGTTTAATTACTTGTTGTTTGTTTGTTGCCGTGACAAAGCAATCTGCCATGCCAAAGCAATCTGCCATGACTGAGCAATCTGCCATGACTGAGCTATCGGCCATGACTAAGCAATCTGCCATGACTAAGCAATCTGCCATGTCCTTCGCTCCTGCTCGTTGCGGACCAACTTCCACCAGTGCATGGCCCGTTGCCTACCTGATGGACCAGCTCCCATTCAGCAATGTGCAATAACAAATAACTTCCTCTCCGCCGCCTCTTCCGCCTTCCAAGCGCTCCTGCTCGTTGCAGACCACAGCTTTCCTTTCTTCTTTCAAGCAAGAAATACAAAAACCTTTTTTTTTTTTTTTTTTTTTTTTTTTTTTTTTTTTTTTTTTTTTCTGGAAATGTGTAGACATATCTCGCGCTTGGAAGGCCCCCATGCAAACCCGCCAATCCCCGACGCAAACCCCGGAGCCCCGCTGAAAACCCTGGAAATCCCCACACAAACCTCAACAATCCCTAAAAGTCCTTGAAGCCCCCACGCAAACCCCAAGAAACCCAACAAACCCCGAAAGAGAGCGCACATCGAGCTCGGAGGAGAGAAGCACGCGGGCGTCGCGCTCGTGATCGGCGGTATCGGCCAACTCCTTGATGCGCTGCTTCAGGCGCTTCATCTCGGCCCCGCTGTCGTCCAGCGCCCTCCCCTGGGCCTCGTTGTTGTCCCTCACCACCTTCCCATTCCGCCACCCCCACCCCCGCTGTCAGATACCCCTGCTTCTTCCCACCCCAACCCTTCGCTTCCTTTCCTGCCCGTGTGTGTGTAAGCGTGTGTGTGTGTGTGTGTGTGTGTGTGTGTGTGTGTGTGTGTGTGTCTGTGTGTGTGTGTGTGTGTGTGTGTCTGTGTGCGTGTGTGTGCGTGTGTGTGTGTGTGTGTGTGTGTGTGTTTGTGCGCGTGTATGTGTGCGTGTGAATGTGTGTGTGGGTGGGTGGGTGGGTGCGTGAAGGTGAGGGTGGTTGGGTGGGTGGGTGTGTGTGCGCGTTTCTGTCTGTCTGTCTCTCTCTCCCTCCCTCCCTCCTCCCTCCCTCCCTCCTCCCTCCCTCCCCCTCCCTCCCTCCCTCCCTCCCTCCCTCCTCCCTCCCTCCCTCCCCCCCCTCCCCTCCCTCCCTCCCTCCCTCCCCTCCCTCCCTCCCTCCCTCCCTCCCTCCCTCCCTCCTCCTCCTCCCTCCCTCCCTCCCTCCCTCCCTCCCTCCCTCCTCCCTCCCTCCCTCCCTCCCTCCCTCCCTCCCTCCCTCCTCCCTCCTCCCTCCCTCCTCTCTCTCTCTCTCTCCTCTCTCTCTCTCTCTCTCTCTCTCTCTCTCTCCTCTCTCTCTCTCTCTCTCTCTCTCTCTCTCTCTCTCTCTCTCTCTCTCCCCCCCCCTCTCTCCCCCCCCTTCCTTCTCCCTCCCTTCCTCCTCTCTCCCTCTGTCCACCCCTCTATGAAAGGAGGGGAGTTGCATGAATATACTCAGGCTTACAATCTCTGCCACTTACTGGTCCTGGCCATATACAATCAAAATAATTTGCATGTTGACTGAAGCAGGCCACTGGGAGGTCAGGGAGCTGACCACATAGAATCATTTTTCCAGAGTCCGGATAAAGCACTATAGATGCACGTCCATTTGCAACCACACACGTGCCTAGTTGATGCATGCCCCACCTCTGCTTGAAATTCCATTCCAAATTGAATGGCAGCTAACAATTTCTGTCAAATTGTTCTAAACAATTCAAAAACCCATACGACAGAGTAACCTGCAGCGCATTGGCACAAAATGAGGCCTCAGCTAAGCTGGTGAGGGGTTCGAGTCCCAGCATTTCATTAATAGCGTTTCCAATCCTCTTTTTTTTTTGGGGGGGGGTGAGAATACCATTGCTTTATATAAACCTCAGGGTATCGAAGAGTTATTGAGTTTGAAGTAAGCACTCCTTCCTACAAGTGTCAATGTATACTGAAAACTTTCATGATTCCAGAAAATGCCAGTCATTGCGTTCCCTTGCTCTTTATTTACTCATCCATGAATTTGGACGTCTTGCCTGACATATGCTAACCTGTCTTCAAGCAGACCTCCCAACCCGTGAGAAATATTTACTAGTATTTGCAGAACCCCTAGCTTCCCCCCACTCCCTCCTCTCTCCCTCCCTCCCTCCCTCCCTCCTTCCTCTCTCGCTTCCTCCCTCCCTCCCTTCCTCCCTCCCTTTTCTTTCATCCTCCCTCACTCCGTCCATCTCTCCCTCCCCGTCCCCCTATGAAAGAAGTGGAGTTGCAACTCGGAGTTGCAAATTCTGGAATTTGCAAGAAATGGCCAATCTAAGTCTGCAATCAAGAAAATCTCCGTTCTGAGCGAGACAACCCTGGGAGATCAGGGAGCACACCATGAAGAAACACATTATCAGTGTCTGGATAGAGATCCGAAAGATGCACAGCATTTTTAGCCTGGCTCATGCGTCCATGATGCATGTCCCATAATGGTTTGAAGTTCCATTCTGAATCGATGCGCCGTAAACAATTCCAGCTGAAATGTCTTTAACAATTTTAAAACCCTCTATGACAAAGTGATGTGCAGTGGATTGATAGAAGTGGAGGCCTCAGTTACGCTGGTGAGGGGTTCGAGTCCCCAGCAACTTGGGTTACTGGATTCTAATTTTTATTTATTATTTTTTTTTTTAATTTAAAAAAAGGGGGGGGGTGACCAAACAAACCAATCCGTTAAACAAATCTCAGACTGCCAAACAAGGATTGGCTTTGAAGCAAGAGCTACTCAATACCATACGTCAAAGTACACTCAACAACCTCTCTGAGCTCACGCATGAGGTCACTGGCACACAAGCAGGTATGCGTGTGGCTGGCAGGGTTCTAAGACCTTAGACTGGTTGGCGACTACTTTCTTCTTTCTTCTAGACTTCTTGTGCGTGTATGTGTGTGTGTGTGTGTGTGTGTGTGTGTGTGTGTGTGTGTGTGTGTGTGTGTGTCTGTGTGTGTGTGTGTGTGTGTGTGCGTGCGTGCGTGCATGCGTGTGTGCGTGCGTGTGTGCGTCCGTGCGCTCGCGTGCGTGCGTGTGTGTGTCTGTGTGTCTGTGTGTGTGTGTGTGTGTGTGTGTGTGTGTGTGTGTGTGTATGGGGCTTGCTCTCTCTCGCATTCTCTCCCTCCCTCCCGCCCTCCCACCCTCCCTTCCCCCCCTACTTCCCTCCCTCACTTCCTCTTCCCCCTCTCACATTCTCTCCCCCTCTTTCCCCCCTTTCTATCTCTCCCTCTGCCTTCCGCCTTCTTTCCTCCTCTCTCCCATTGTCCACTCATCCCTCCCCCTCCCCCTCTGAAAGGAATGCGAGTTGCATCAATGTACTCAGAGTTGCAAACTCTGCCAGTTAATGGTCTTGGCCATCTACAATCGAAATAATTTGCACATTGAGTGAAGCAGGCCACTGAAAGATCAGGGAGCTGACCACGTAGAAAGCTTTTGTCAGTGTCTGGATACAGAACTAGAAATGCACATGCATTTGCAACCAGACCTATGCCTAAATAATGCATGCCCCACATTGGTTTACACTTCCGTTCCGAATCGACTGGCAGTTGACCATTTCCGCTAACCTGTCTTTAAACAATTTGAAAACCAACATGACACGGTAATGTGCAGTGTGGAATGGCAAAAAATGAGTCTCAGCTAAGCTGGTGAGGGGTTCGAGTCCCCAGCAACAATGCTTGGGCATGAAGCCCCTTTTTTTTTGGGGGGGGGGGGGTGAGACAACCATGGCTTCGCAAAAATCTCAGGGTACCAAATACACCTTGAGTTTCACTCGAAATGTCATTTATATTGAAATGCACTGTGTTTCCAGATGACGCCCGCGATTGCCATGCGTCAACCCGCTAAGAAATTAACGCATCCGTTAATTTGGAAGTACTTGCCTGATTTCTGGGAATCCTATAATCCAGCACTACTCCAAGTCTGGGAGAAACTCTGTGCTAGTCTATGCAACAATCCAGCTTCCTCCGTGTTCCTCTCTCTCTCCCCCTTCCCCTCCCTCTTACCCTCCCTCCCTCCCTCCCTCCCTTCCTGCTCCCTCCCTCTGTCCACCCCTCTCTTACCGTGTCCCTATGAGAGGAGGGAAGTTGCATCGGTGTACTCAGACTTACAAACTGAGCCAGTTACTGGCTTTGGCCATCCACAACCAAAAGCACTTGCATGTTGAGTGAAACAGACCACTGGGACATCAGCGAGCTAACACCAAATAAACAAATGATCGGTGTCAGGATAATGAACTGCAGATGCACATCCCTTTTCAACCAGACTCATGCCTAAATAACGCATGTCCTATATTGGTTTTTGGTTTTTGGTCCATTCCAAATCAAGTGGCTGTTCAAGAATTTTCGAAGCAAGAAATTTCGATGAATTGCATTTAAACAATTTGCAAACCAACTCGACACAGTAATGTGCAGTCAATTGGCACTAAAGGAGGCCTCAGCTAAGCTGGTGAGGGGTTCGAATCCCCAGCAACCTGGTTTCGCGTTCAGCGTACACTTTTGTTTTTATTTTTATTTTTTGGTGAAAAGCGGGGGGCATGAGAAAGCCTTAGCTTTAAACAAACTCGGGTTTGTTATCCTGAGATAAACATTGGGTTTGAAGCAAGCAGTACTTTACTCAAAATGCAAATCTACATTGAAACCTGGCATGGTTCCAGATAATGCCAGCCACTGCTTCAACCGTCAACTCGCTTTAGATTAACCCAAAACTCAACTTGGAAGTACTTGCCTGAAGAACGAGAAACCTGTCTTCAAGCAGAACTCCGAGCCTGAGAAAAATATTTGCTGTTGCATGCAACACCCCTAGCCTTCCCCCTCTCCCTGTCACCATTTTTTTCCCTCCTCGTTCCCTCCGTCCATCCCTCCCCCCCCCCCCCCATGAAGGAGGGGAGTTGCATAAGTGCACCCAGAATTGCAAACTCTGACAGTTACTAGTCTTGGCCATCTACATTCAAACAAAAATGCATGCTGAGCGGGACAACCCTGTGAGATCAGGGAGCTGACCATGTTGAAGCATGTTATCAGTGTCTGGATAAAGATGGGCTGTAAACAATTTCCAAAGAAATGTCGTTTAGCAATTCCAAAACCACTTTGACACAGTAATGGGCAGTGGGTTGGTACAACAGGAGGCCTCAGCTATACTGGTTAGGGGTTCGAGTCCCCAACAACAATCGCGTTTGCTTGTCTTGTTTTTTTTTTTTTTTTTTTTTTTTTTTGTTTTTGTTTGTTTTTGTTTTTATTTTTTTTTCCTTTTTTCTTTTTTTTTTCCTGGTTGGAGGAGGGGGGTTGAGCAAATCACTGCTAGAAACAAAACTCAGGGTACCAAGGAAGATTGGGTTTGAAACAGGAGCTACCTCACACCAAATATCAAAGTATACAGAAACCTATCGTGGTTCCAGATTATGGCAGCCACTGCATTACCGACAATCTCATCATGCAGGGACTCATCCTTCAAGTTGGAAGTAATTTATTAAACATGGGAATCCTGTCTTCAAGGTAGAACTCCGAGCCTGGGGAAAGATGTGTGCTTGTATATGCAACACCCCAGCACCCCCCCCCTACCACCCCTCCCCCCAACCAACATATAGTTGGTGTGTGTATAAAGATATAAAAGATGCACACCACTTGCAGCCAGGCGCATGCCTTCATGACGAATGTCTGATACTGGCTCGAACTTCCATTCTTAATAAACGTGCTGTAAACGTTTTCTATCAAAATGTCAATAAACCACTGTTAAACAACTGTGACACAGCAATGTGCAGTGGATTGGTAAAGGCGGAGGCCACAGCTAAGCTGGTGAGGGGTTCGAGTCCCCAGCAATATCTCTTCTGGTGCACTTACCTTTTTTTTTTGGGGGGGGGGGGGGGGGGCGGGGGGGGGGACAACTAGCAAACCATTTCTCAGCTTACCAAAACATTTTGGGTCTGAAGCAGGAGCTAATGCATTCCAAATGTCAAAGTAAATTGAAAAC
This sequence comes from Botryococcus braunii, assembly GCA_002005505.1. Lineage (NCBI taxonomy): Eukaryota > Viridiplantae > Chlorophyta > Trebouxiophyceae > Botryococcus > Botryococcus braunii. Next base: position 100,689 of record KV908620.1, read on the forward strand.
TATCTCTCAGCTCATGCGTGAGGTCACAGGCACACAACCAGGTACCTGGCTTAGGGTTTACATGCGGCTGGCAGGGTCTGAGACCGCCAGTCCAGGGATGGTAATTACATTATTCTTTTTTCTAGACTTCTCCTTCGAGCGTGCGTGTATGTGTGTGTGTGTGTGTGTGTGTGTGTGTGTGTGTGTGTGTGTGTGTGTGTGTGTGTGTGTGTGTGTGTGTGTGTGCGTGCGTGCGTGCGTGCGTGAGTGTATGCGTGCGTGCGTGTGTGTGTGTGTGTGTGTGTGTGTGTGTGTGTGTGTGTCTGTGTGTGTATGTGTGTGTGTGTGTGTGTGTCTGTGTGAGTGGGTGCGTGGGCGGCTCGCTCTCTCTCAAGATCTTTCCCTCCCACCCTCCCTCCCTCCCTCTCTCCCTTAATCCCTCCGTTTCTTCCTCTCCCTCCCCCCTGCTCCCCTCCCTTCCGCTCTCTCCCCCATTCACTTTTTCTCCCCCCCTACCTCCCCTTCTGACTTACCCTCAAGCTTCCGGCTTCTCCCCTCCAGCCCCCTCTGCCCCCCCTACCTCCATGTGCCCCAATGAAACTTGGGGAGTTGCATCAATGTACTCAGACTTACAAACTCTGCCAGTTACTCGTCTTGGCCATCTACAACCAAAAGCATTTGCATGTTGAGTGAAGCAGGCCACTGGGACGTCAGGGAGCTGACCACTTAAAAACAGCTTATCAGCGTCGAAATAAACAACTAAAGATGCACCCCCATTTTCAATCAGACCTATGCCTAAGCAATGCATGACCGGTATTGGTGTGCAATTCCATTGTAAACCGACAATCTGTTTCAATTCTCCGTTGAATTCTTTTTATACGATTTAAAAAGCAACACAACAGAGTAAAGCGCAGTGGATTGGCACAGAATGAGGCCTCAGCTAGGCCGGTGAGGGGTTCGAGTCCCCAGCAATTCTAGGCCCCTGAGCCTTGCTTTCCCCCCCCCCCCCCTGGGGTTGGTGGGGGGGGGGAAACCATGACTTCAAAAAATCTCACGTTACCAGATACACAGAGGGATCCACTCAAAATAATCATCTATATCAAAATGCATCATGGTTCCAAACAAACGCCAGCATTTGCCTTACGTCAACCCGCTAATGGATGAACTCATGCGTTAATTTAAAAGTACTTGCCTGGAATCTGGGAATCCTGTATTCTAGCAAAACTCCAAGCCTGGGAGAAGCTTTCTGCTTGTCTGTGAAATAATCCAGGTTTCCCCATGTTCCTTCCCCCCCCCCTTCCCTCTCTCTCTCCCTCTCCCCCCCCCCTCTTCCTCCCTCCCTCCCTCTGTCCACCCCTCCCTCCTCGGCCCAATATGAAAGGAGGGGAGTCGCATCAATGTATTCAGACTAACAAACTCTTCCAGTTACTGGTCCAGGCCACATACAACCAAAAGTGTTTTCATGTTGAGCGAAGCAGACCACTGGGAGGTCAGGGAGCTGCCCACCCACTTGGAAGCCTTTTATCAGTGTGAGGATAAAGAACCACAGATGCACATCCCTTTGCAACCAGACTCATGCTTAAGTAGTGCGTTTCCCATATTGTTTGTTTGTTCCCTTCCAAATCGACTGGGCTGTTACCAAAATTCGTTCTATTTCGCTTCACATTACATAAGAGGAAATCACATCCCAACAAATTCCGTTGAATTTTCTATAAGCAGGTTAAAAAAGCAACACGACACAGTAATGTGCAGTGGATTGGCAGAAAATGAGGCCTCAGCTAAGCTGGTGAGGGGTTCGAATCCCCAGCAGGCTTTAAATGCTGCCCTTCTTTGGGGGGAGGGGGGGGGTAAGATGAGAAAGCCATTGCTTTAAACAATCCTCAGGTTACCGTAAGTAGATTGGGCTTGAGCAAGAGCTACCTCATACCAAATATCAAAATATTCTGAATCCTATCGTGGTTCCAGATAGCGGCAGCCATTGCGCTACTGTGAACCCCTCATACATAAGCTCACAGTTCGATTTGGAAGAAATTCTATGAAATATCAGAATCGTATCTTTGAGAAGCATTCCGAGCCTGCAGAAAACTTCTTGCTGGTATATGCAACAGCCCAGC
>KV908620.1:117781-125281 GCA_002005505.1 Botryococcus braunii
CTGCCTTGTGCAGGTAGGGAATCTTCCCTAAAGGGTGTCCAGGAACAGCCGCCATCGATTCAGACTGTGTTCGCTAGCTTTTATCACGAGCTTTCATCATCGCAGAGGGTGGTCCCAATCCAAAGGGCCTGTGCTTCGTCGGTCCTGGATTCCAGGGGCTTCCATTCGACGAGGTGTAGCTTTCAGGTCTACATAACCCGCTTTCGCGAGTGCCACTTTGGGCTGGAACCAATGGGGTTCCGTGATTTGGCGTGCTCAACGTGAATGGGGTCTGCGGTTCGAATCCCACCCTACACTGCGTCATTCGGGTTCCACAACTTTTTGCCCTGCTTACCCGGTGGTCATGGCTTGGCCCCGCCCCCCCCCCCCCCCCCGTCTGCCCCCCCTGGGCGTGGCCAGTGGAAGAATGAGAGCCTGGATGTTGACACAGAGCGGTGGGGGGGTGGGATGGGGTGAGGGAAGTACAGCTGGCTACTCCAACGAGGCCACATGAGTCACGTGTCACATTTCGGTCCGAAATTTGTCACGATCGGGACGGTTCGGACTCGAAAGGAGGGAGGGATTTGTCCCCAAATGGGACGCAGATTCGATCTTGTCGGAGTTCGCGTGCAACAGAAAGATGGCGCGAGAAAGGCGCCACACGGTGTTGATGTGGGTTTAATGGATTAGGGTTGCAGGATTCAGGGGATTATGGGGATTAGGGTGAAATGCGTCTGATGTTGTTAATGCGGGTTGGAGGTACGAAGCCTATGAGAGGGTCCGCCGCCCCCCTGGGGGGGGGAGGGGAACATGAAAATAATTGCATCTTACTAACCCAAAACAATCTCTCAGGCCTGGGGGGATGTGTGAGTGAGCGGCAATGAGGGAGTAGGGACGAGGAGGGCAAGAATAGGCAGATAAGGTAGGGTCAGACACGCGTCCGCTCGCGCACACACACCCACACACACACACACACACACACACACACACACACACACACACACACACACACACACACACACACACACAGACACACACACACACACACACACACACACACACACACACACACATGCACACAATGAAAGCATGCACGTAAGCATGCCGACGCACACATGATCATAGTCCGTGAACCTTTCCAAGCAATTAACCCCCAATTTATACACACACATCCACGTCTAACACACTCTGCACATGGCATGACCCCTCTATTCTATCTGGTGCAAGAGGGGTCAGGCTTAGTCACCCTTGGCGGGCACGTCTGACAACATCAATCAGCAGCCAGGCTACGGCCTGTGCATTGCCCTGTGCACATGGGGCATGCAAGGTTTATAGTCAGTATCGGCAGCGGATTTTAGGCAGCTCAAAGGCAGAATTTGATAAGGACCTGTCAGTTGCTGTCAGTGAAGTACATGGTTCAAGTCCTGCCCCACCTGGAACCTCCTATTCATCGTTTTTTATCCCCCGTCCACAGGGGCAGTACCATCTATGAGGTAGAAGCAGGACAAGGTAGGAAGTGGGGTGTGCGGGTGATGCAGAGCAGGGAGGAGATAACAGCAGTGGAAAAGCTTCGATGTATTTGTAAATTGGTCTTGGGGGGCCACAGCGGAAATTTTGGATGTGGTTGTTATTAGGTCTCGAGGCAGTCATACGACAAAATCTTGGGTGTATTTGTGAATGGGTCTCGGGGGTCACAGTGGAAATCTTGGATGTGGTTGTTAATGCGTCTCAAGGCATAAGCAAGCATTGTCCGGAAGCACAACCCAACCCAACCCAAAACCATTTCAGGAGTGGTCTGGGGTAACGGGGGAGAGGAAGGAGGAAATAAATGAGAGAATTGGGAAGGTAGAGAAAATGGCAGCATACTCACCACTCTTGAGTCCGCATGACTCCAGCACAACCCAACGCACCTCCCCACCCCCCCCCCGGGTGGGGGGAGTAGCATGTTGGTAACCTTGGCGTAACAGAGTTTGCCTCTTTAGGCATGCCCCGGGAGGGCCAGAGAGTTTCGCCTGGTAAGGGGAGATGGGCTTGGAAAACTGAATAGCTCAGCACTAAGAGAGCTTGGACGGCAAGCAAAGAGAGGTTTGAAGCAGTATCTTGCATGCCTCTGCGCACTGCGTACGATGCTGGTCTGTCTGGCACTGTTGGTTGAGCATTTCGCAGTTTACGTGTGTTGAAGGTTTTGTATATCTGCGTCTGTACCTGTCTCCTTTCAACGCATTCATGATCGAGGCTCACACAGGCTTTGGCAGATCCAGATTTTCCGCATGCCGGAAGTGTTTGTGGGCTAGATGCGTACGGGTCCCGCCGAAGAGAGGTGTGAAAGCTGCGAACGGGGTTGCCCTTCTGCTCGTGGAGACACAGTGGTCGTTTTGTTGGTGGTCGTTTTGTCGGTGGTCGTTTTGTCGGACGTCCGGAGGGGCTATATTCATTGGAAACCTCATCACGGGGGTCAGCAGTCCCCTACTCCCCTTCTTCTCCCCCTCCCTCACAATTTGCAGGCAGGGGGGAAGGGTATTCAGGAACCTCTGCCATCGATTTGGACTTTCTTCGCAACCTTCCATCGGCGGTCCCGCAGCGGGTGGTCCCCATGCGAAGGCCTATAGGTCGTCGGTCCCGGATTCCAGGGGCTCCGATTCGAAGAGGCGTAGCTTTCAGGTCCACATAACCCACTTTCGCGACTGTCACTTTGCGCTGGAACTGATGGGGTTCCGTGGTTTGGCGTGCGCAACGTGAATGGGGTCTGCGGTTCGAATCCCACCCTAAGCTGGATGTGGAGACTGACATTTTTTCCCTGCTTATCGGCAGTGATGGCTTGGGAGCCCCACCAGCCCCCCGCCCCTCCCCCTGCCCCAACCAGCCAATAGAGGATTGAGAGCCTGGAGGTCGACGCAGAGCGCGGGGGGTTGGGCGGGGGGGAGCAAGGAGTAAGGGATGTACATCTGGCAACTACAATGGGGTCACATGTGCAGGCTGTACAATTCGGCCCGAAATTTGCCCACGGTCGGGACTGTTCCGACTTGGAAGGAGGAAGGAATTTGGGCCAGAAAGAGACACAGATGCAATCTCCTCGGAGTCCTACCAACCCAAACACTCTTGTCAGGCCTGGGAGGACGTGTGAGTGAGCGGGAAGGGGGGAGTAAGGGAGGGAGGAGGGGGGGGGGGAGGGCGGAGGGACAAAGAGAGGCTAAAACAGACAGACATGCTCGCCCTCGTGCGCACAAAGGCTCACACTCACACACACACACACACACACACACACACACACACACACACGCACACGCACACACACACACAACACACACGCATACACACACACACACACACATACACACACACACACACACACACACACACACACACACAGAGAGAGAGAGAGAGAGAGAGAGAGAGAGAGAGAGAGAGAGAGAGAGAGAGAGAGAGAGAGAGAGAGAGAGAGAGAGAGAGAGAGAGAGAGAGAGAGAGAGAGAGAGAGAGGAGGGGAAGGGAGCTGGCAAGGCACCTTTCGAGACTTGCAACGAGTTCCCGCACGGGACAAAGAGGGTTGCTTGAGACAGTAACAAGGGGGTTGCAGGCTCCGTGGGACCGGGGGAGCTGAGGGCCCTTGCACAGGCCCTGGGGGAGGTACCCAGGGTGGCCGCCCGCCACGCGGAAGTGATCCAGCTGGCTCATGCGGCTGGAGAGGTTCTGACGGGGCAGCTGGCTTCCCGCTGGGACCTCTTGGCCCGCCAGGAGAAACAGCTGTCCGCCCTGGCCTCTGAAGGTGCCGCTCCCTCCTTCCTTCCTTCTTCCTTCTTTGCTTCTTCCTCCTTTCCTCCTTCCTTCCTTCCCTCCTTTGTATGGTAAGCCATGTAAATGTGTATTTGCTACTCCGATGTGTACTTGCTACTGTGATGTGTACTTGTTAGCGCAAAGTGTATTTGCCGCTGCTATGTCTAATGGCTACTGCAGTGTGTATTTGTGTACTGATGGATTTGCTACTGCAATGTGTATTATTGTACTGATGGAATTGCTACTGCAATGTGTATTTGTGTACTGCATTGTGTTTTTGTGTACTGATACATTTGTTGCTCCAATGTGTATTCGCTGCTCTGATGTGTATTTGCTACTGCGATGTTTCTGCTACTGCAGCGTGTTTCTGCATTGCAAGCTCGTGAGATGAACAAAGAAAATGAAAGTATTCCTTTTTTAAAGGAGCTTTGCTGCTGCACTGTGTATCTTCTGAGCCTGTACCGCTGTTGCTGGGGCAGTACAGGCGTGGACAGCCTGGCAGCGGAGGTGTGCCAGCTGTTCGGGGTGGCAGCCCGGGCGCAGGGCGCGGCGGGGGAATTGCGGCTTGAGGATGCGTTACTGCTGCTGCTGGCGGCTTACTACCTCGCATCACCGCTCCCGCCCCCGGAACCCTCCGGGTCCCGCGAGACCGCGTTCCCGCGGCCCCCGCAGCCCTCCGGATTCTCCCCTGCCCAGGAGCGGGACATCGTCCGCGCTGTCGTGGATGCCTCTCTGAAGGTGCTTGTCGTCCTTCCTGTACCTGCTGTACCTCATGTACCTGTACTTATTGTACATGATGTACATCTTGAACCGGCCGTTTTCCCACACCCTCATCTCTCCAAAGGCAGGGTTACCAATGATCAAGAATTCTGATCAAGAATCGGAGATCCCTCGCTCCCCAATGGCGAAATGAAGGAATCTGTGGAAAGGAGGAAAAAGGAGGTAAGGCAGGAAGCAGGGAGAAAAGAATGTGTTCATGGCTTGCGGTTCAGGATTGGCTGCACTCTTGATTATGAGAGAGTGTGTTTTGAGCGTACAGGAAAAGAGGAAGAGGGGGAAGGGTGGGGGCGCAGGCGGACCACAGCCGACATTCCCTGACTTGGCTAGGGCCTGATCTGGAAACCCGCCTCCGCAGCCTGCGGGACATCAGTGAGGAGGGAAGTCATGAGGAAGCTGCCGTCCGCCTGGAACTTGAAGACAAGGTGCTTCTCCACCGCCCACCCCTCCCCCATCTCCCCCTCGTGCGTGACATGGTTGGCTGACTGTACTGCATGACTGATTCCGGATGCAGTACGTCCTGAGGGTGGAGCAGAGTGGTGAAAATAGGAGGGTTGTCGGCAGATGGGGAGACGGGCCGGGGCACAGATGGACGGTACGATAGACGCACACGTATGCACACGCACACACACACACACACACACACACACACACACACACACACACACACACATGCATGCACGCACACACACACGCACGCGCACGTGCACACACACATACACACACACACACACACACACGCACACACATGATTCAGAGATACCAGACATATTCCAAAAAAAGGCGAGTTCAATCAGCTGGAGTTCTTCAAAGTCTGGTGTGTAACAGGTGCAAGAAATGATCGGGCATTTTCGGAGCCTAGCGAGCAGCAGAGGGAAGTGCAAAGCCCTCAGAAGCCTCCTGGCACCGATGTCGATGGGTACCAGCGATGACGTACCACCACTGATGAAGGCCCTGGTCTCTGCCTGCACCTCTCGGAGCCCTATACCCGACATCCAGCACCACACCGCGTCCCTCAGGTACTTCCCTAATGTGAGCAGCCTTAGAACACCCCTTGTTAAATCGCAAGATGTTCTGCCATGAGGCTGCCTTGTCGTGATTGTTTTGGAAAAGCCTGAATGAAGGATCTTTTTTAGCTGTCGGGGAAGAAAAGGGCCCCTTTTGTTTGTGTTGTTTTGAGATCCCACACACACACACACACACACACACACACACACACACACACACACACACACACACACACACACACACACGCACGCACGCACGCACGCACGCAAGCACGCAAGCACGCACGCACGCGTGCGCACGTGCGCATGCGCACTCGTGCTCTCTCTTTCTCTGTGTGAGTGTGTGTGTGTGTGTGTGTGTGTGTGTGTGTGTGTGTGTGTGTGTGTGTGTGTGTGTGTGTGTGTGTGTTGAGTGCATGTGCGCACGCTCCTGGGTGCTGTGCTCAAGGCGTCAGTACGGTTTGTAGGTGAGCGCAAGGTGTGTTGTGGCGGAATTATTGGCCTGTGCCCACGCTCAACAGCCTTCTCTATCTTTCTTGTGGGTAAACAGAAGGAGAGGGAATAAGCCACTCGCATTATCTTCGTTGTGGGGGTTGGCGGGGGGGGGGGGTGTGGAGCTAGGAGGGAGGAAGGGAAAAGGTTCCTGTTTAGGCAGGATGCCGGACCTTCTGCCTTGGACAAGACTGTCCTTCGTTCCCTCTCCTGTTTGAGTGCTCCCTTGGGGTTCTGGACTCCGATGTGCCCGGATGTGGACATGGGTCACTCTTAATGTAACTGCCGCCGCTGCCGCATTTAAAGCTGTGGTAGAAGATCTACTAGAGGTCCTTCCCTCTCTCCCTCCCTCCCTCCCTCCCTCCCTCCCTCCCTCCCTCCCTCTCTCCCGCCCTCCCTCCCACACACCCTCCCTCCCTCCCTCTCTCCCTTCCCTAAATCCCTCCCTCACTCCCCTCCACCCTTCCAGATTCGCTTCAACCTTTCGTGCGGGGAGCAGGGCGGCGTTGACGAGCGGGTTGCGACAGTTCGGCCTCGTGCAGAAGCAGCCGCAGCCGCGCGATCACGACACCATCATACTGTTCGTGGTCGGAGGCGTTACAAGCGCGGAGGTTCGGGAATTGGCAGCGGTCGTCGCCGATCTCCAGCCCAGGCCGGAAAGCCCGCGGACCCAGGCCCCCACCATCTTCCTTGGGGGGACCTCCATGCTGCGCCCGTCCCTTCTTGATCTCCACCTCATTCCCCAATGACGTTCAGGATGCCTTCTGCACATTCGGCTAGACATCATTGCGCAATACGGATACAGACACAGCTGCAGATACGGATGCTGATATCCGATGTGCAGGATCCTGCGTGCGGGATATGTCTAGATATATTGTTATATGTACAGGATTTAATCCGAGTGCACAATACACGTGCACCTACACTTGCACAATACATAATCCGTGTGCACAATAGAGGCCGTGGCGCACCTACATGTGGGAGTGTCTGCCCTCAAAACACGTTTGCAAGAAAAGCTTTTAGCCGACTAGTGCTGGTACATGTCCTTTTCTTCACGCGTTCCTTCACGCGTCGGCCTCTTTAGACGTCAATTCGGGAAACCTGTACAGGAGCCACCACGTGTGCACAGTACTGCTGGGATTACCTGTCTTCGCCTTCACGGCCTTGCGGGAAACCTGTACGGGGCTTATCACGTGTTCACAGTTCTGTTGGTGCTACATCTCTAGATGTCTTTGCTTGGACGTTAATGTGGGAACGTTCTGGAAGTATAACGTCAATTGACGAAGATATATCTATATCTATCTGTATCTATATGGGTACCACCACTCTACCTATCTTACTGGTGGTACCAGTACCTATCCTGCTTGTGGTACCAGTACAACGTTTATGCACGTGATCACAGTACTGTACTCTAGAGTGTTCTACCACCGAGCCCGGGACTGCCGATTGCCGTGGCCACGCCTACTAAGGC
>KV908620.1:130281-137781 GCA_002005505.1 Botryococcus braunii
TGACTGTGATGGGAATCGAAAGTGTCGAAAGATCTTCTAGATGAGTGTGCGCATCCCTTTCAAGTCGGCCAATACTGCGAGTGCAACGAAAGCTGATCTCATTTACTAGCTAAGGCTGAATATTGCTGTTAATATAGGCGTGTAAGGGTCCAATTCATAATCCTGTAAGACTGTGGAGTACTGGCTCAGTGGTTGGAACCTTTGTCGAGCTTTAGGAGCACCAGCAGTGTCCTAATTAGGAAGTTGTGTGGGGTATGCGTTTCCATAAGGACCAGGAATTTCGATTTTGAGAAGCCATATTACAAGTGGCAACTGGTATGATGGCTCCTCAAAATTCGAAATCTGCCAATTGGCGTCCAGCTTACATCGATCAGATTTTCAGATTGACGTGCATCACGGTTGTGAAGAAGTCAATAAATTGGTCAATTGATCAAGCCAACCTGTTCAGCAACGTAGCCTTCGCTACATAAGCGTGTTCTTAGGCACTTGGGGAAAACAAGCAGCCCCCTGTTCATTATAGTGCCCAGAACTTTCATACAGTTTAGAGACATTAGTGAGATTGCAGTGTTTTGTATGCTGTAGTGGTGCACATATTCTACCTGCAGGTAAGATATGTGCATCACTAAAGCATAGACAACACTGAAATTTGCTGGCTGGCTGGCCAGCATCGAGTACATATCCCATATAAGCTGAGGAGGATCACGAGGTTTCTCTCGTGATTTTATTTGTACATTACCTGTATACACTAATGATACATGTCTGACGTGGTGCAGCTAGTGGAAATGCGATTGCCAGCGCGACTGGCTCAACTGGAACCATCACTGCTCGCGGAACACCTTCCGGCTGCGGGCAGGCAGTTACCTCAGGACCAAACACCTTTGCAGCGGCTTCGTCTACAGGACCTTCAACCATCAACATCGAGTGGGGCCTGCCTGCCAGCGGCAGCTCGCCAATCTCAGCCGTGCCTGTAAACGCTTGCCCTGGCACCTTGATCAAGTTCAACTGGCCACAGGCGCCCACAGATACCCGCTCGTACGGCGTTGTGCAGATCCCCTCCGCCTCATGCTCGGCAATCACCAGCCCCACATCAGTAAGCACATCCTTGTAGCCTGTTTCTTGGATCTAAGAGATCTTTTCTGTTTTCAGAAGAGTTCTGTTTAAAGCTTCAACATGACATTTTGCCAATGACAGCAGCAGAGAAAGTCAAATTTTGGTTCCGTGTATGTCTTGAAAGCTGGCTGTCATGAAATCCGTACGTCAGTACATTGGACGCGTCAGTACAAGCTTGTTGGCGTGTGCAGGTTGATTGTAGGCATATGCAGTGTTTGTCTGATATCAGATAACGATGTCCTGCCTGTTCTGATTGGCACTGTAGAAGCCCCTTGGACTGTGCTGTGCGATGTGCGTGTGCGGGGTCCAGTCGCTTGTGTGTACTAGTACTTGCAGCATGAGCAGCATGCACTTGCAAGCAGGAGCAGCTGTATGCAAGTACTAGTACTTCCATGTGCTCATGCTTACAAGTATGAGCAGTGGCACATAAGCATACACAGACGTTGCATTACGTTGCACAATGTACACACGGTCGTGCATGTGCGCGCACGTGTCTGCATGCATGTGTGTATGTGTGTGCACGCGAGAGCGGGGGTGTGTGTCTGTGTGTGTGTGTGTGTGTGTGTGTGTGTGTGTGTGTGTGTGTGTGTGTGTGTGTGTGTGTGTGTGCGCGCGCGCGCGTGTGCGTGGAGCGTTGTGCACATAGTGCTTTAGTTGCAAGCGCCCCCCCCCCCCCCAATCCAAACACACATAGGCGCGCCCGTGCATGCGGTCGTGTCCGCATGTGCGCGTGTTTGCCGTATGTATGTCGGGCCGCCGGCCTCTCCCCTTCCTGGCAACTCGACGCATCTGCTTAGGATGTTGAATACTGATTCTGGGGATATGCCAGTGAGCTGCGTTCTTTTGGTTAAGTTGTCAGTACTTTGTTTCTCATGAGCCGCAGCATATTTAATGATGTTCTTTTAAGATGTTCATCTTTGTTGCGGTTCCTATGAAAGGACCTTTAAGATTTAGAGTGTTGTGTGGGAACGCAGCGCACTTTGCAAGGCCCTGCCCGCTCGGGTTCAGCCACTGCAAGGGTGACAGCCACAGGAACCTACTACTTCGCAGATCCCACTTATTGCAGCCAAGGTAAGCAGATGCAACAGAATTTTTTCTTTGGATTTCGTCACACTTGTATATTCAGGCTTTGACCATGGCACCTCCTTTCACTTTGGTTGTCATGGCAGCATACATGTAGGAATGTTGAATTGCATGTCTCTGGTTTAGCAGCACATACCCTTACTCTCCACTAGAAAATTGCCGCTTTCAGACGTGGTGTGACCCTGTCTGCTGGATATGGATGTCCAGGGCCTTAGGTCATACCACTTCAAGAGCGGTAGTGTGTTGAGTGGGCTGCGAGGTGTCTGCCAAACAGCAGGGAATGCATTGACGCTACTCCACGCGGGTGGAACGTCTGTCAAGTCTTGGCCCATGGGTTAAGGGGTTGCTGCAGTCAAAACACCTCAGGTTTCCAGCGTGTCTTGAAATGTTTAGTGTCCATCAAAAAAGTGGGAGGCCATCACGCCTCGTCATCGACGTTACCCGTTTTGCGTTCCTTCCAACATTCTGAGACGGGACTGCAGGATTGCTGCTCACGGTTGTCGTCTGAGTTGCTGCTGAAAATGCGCGCTGCGTCAGCTTGTCACGGATTGCGGAGAGGTCTAACATGGAATCCTGCGCCCGGAGGCCCAGATCATTGTCGACTCTAGAATCGATAAAGTAGGTAAATGCCAGCTGGCAGTTGCTCCATATCTGGGTCCGCGGATGCCGTGGTCTGAGACATCCCGTACCTTCTCATGGTTTGTTTCAGAATACACTACTGCTGTACAGCAGTAGTCCGTCTACAGTAGTCTACATGTAGTCTCTAAGGGCTAAAGGCAGTGAAGCAACAACCTTTATTTGAGTAATACCTTGATCTTGCAGCTTTGGTTTCATGCACTCTTTCTGGCCATCGTGTACGAGAGCTCCTACAGGTATGGGATCTGCTGTGCACACAGCCACGTGGGTCCATGTGAGGTGTCTGTTCCATCTCTACAAGCCATCTTTAAGCTTCCACCCGGAAGATGGTCCATGGTTTCATGTCGTCTGCCTCGAAGCTGTCTTGGTGTGTACTTATCAACGTGAAGGGATGCCTGATTATGTCCTGGGAATCTAGGATTTGCCAGAGGTCTCAGTTTACAAGTTTTGTACTGCTGATAATTGCACATATTTATAAGATGTGTGAACTGATTATGAATGCTGGACGTCCGGGATCCCGGCCAAGTACGCTAGTTATGTCTGTTGTAAGATGGCTGCAGGGGCACGATAATTGTTTTAAGCAGATTTGACAGGCATTTGTCGCTGCAGTTGTTGGCAAGGCTACGTCATGTAACCGTTTACGAGACACGTCTCTGACACGTTGCCGATGTCTTGATCTTGGCTCCTTTAGAGGTATAATCACATAGTTTAAGCATTACTATTGGTAATGTTCTAGTTAGCACTACGTCGATATACTATGGATCGTGCATTTAGCCAGCCTGCTGCACGCAACATTAACTGTTGCCGACATCATGATTCTTTCACATGCATGACTAAGAATGTGTTCATGAGTGATTCACCTGTGCAAGACAACCTCCTGACAAGGCCCATAAAGGACGTCTTACATTCGACTGGTGGAATATGCAGCCCACATTGCGCACGCACACACACACATGTGTGTACACGCCCGCACACACACAGACACACACGCACACACACACACACACACACACACACACACACACACACACACACACACACGCGCGCACGCACACACACACACACACACACACACACACACACACACACACACACATACACACACACACACACACACACACACACACACACAGACAGAGACAGATTGAGGGAGGGGGAGAGAGCGAGAGAGAGACAGACAGAGAGAGAGAGAGAGAGAGAGAGAGAGAGAGAGAGAGAGAGAGAGAGAGAGAGAGAGAGAGAGAGAGAGAGAGAGAGAGAGAGAGAGAGAGAGAGACGGTGACGTCACGTCGACGTGAGTGTGGTTGTGCACAAAGATAGACTGGCTCTGAGTGTGCGTGTGACTGTGCAGAGTCAGACTCACACTCACACTCAGACCCACAGTCAGTCTATCTCCCAAACAATCGCGCAGTCATACATACTAAAGACGGGCACTTGCGTTGCAGTACGTGTCTAGCAAGGGCTCATCTCCAATTGGCAAATGAAAGTGCCTTGTCGCATGCCTCAGGGGGCAACCACGTCGTGGATCTCGCGTCACATGGTTCACGGGGGGCAAATTGTCCCCGGCAATGTCTTTTGAAGCGGATGTAGAACGTTGAGACCAGTATTCGAGCATCCCATGATGCAGCGATCTCAGATTATCTAAGATTTATTAGAGCCTGGCGATAAGGAGAAGATGCTTCACGAGCCAATGTGCTATGAGACATAGCAAATGAACTAACAATGCGTTTGTTTGGTCGAACCCGATGCTTGATCGGCGGGCATTGGACGTTGAGAAGCGCTTCTGAATTTCTGAAATGGCATCAGGCTTGACTAGACATTAATTACTTCGGATGTGGTTTTATTTCTCAAATCTTTCGATTGGCTGCCGATTGAAGCGGCCTCGCGGGTGTTATAACGTTGAGCCCCCAAAACGCCGATTAAAGACAAGATATTTACACGTTTTGTAGATCTCATTAAGCCATTATTAAGTAACATGCACAATGAGAGCATACTAGGCAACGTTTTTGAAGGGAACTCCATTTCTACCTGTAGTAACTTCTGACAAGGCAGCTCGCCATGGTGGGCGCGGCAGCAGACGTCCTGGGATACCTTCCAGGACCTGTGTCAAAAGCCAATCTTGGGGCATGCGCCATGTTTGGAGAGGAGGTCTTTGCGTTTGCTGTAGCATCCGCCGTGGCAGTTGTTGATGTACGGGCTTCCAAGGCTTCCAATCTTCTCTCATTCTATGCTCGCTTACGACATCAAAATTCCAGGCACAGTAGCGTTCTTGAAACCTTTTGGATGAAAGCTATATAGTATGGGATCAATGTGAGTGAGTACCAAGGAAGCATGGGGTAAGGTTCTGCGAGTGGGGATTGTGTCACCAACAGGACATTGCCTGTCTTAAATCCGGTGAAGGTTATCTCTTTTATGTTTCTCATTAATTACCAACAGGTTTAGATTACTGTTTCGAATGACACACCTCGTAGTCTAAAACCGTAGTACCAACGCCACCAACAATACCAACAGCAACCAAAACAGGAAAAGCTGTGGCGCAAGCGTCCCATACTGGACCTGCATATCATCTCTTGCGTACCACATGGACATCATCCAATAGCTGGAAACCTTCTGAGAGGGCCACAGCACTTTGAACATGCAAAACAACGCTGGCGAACAAGCCCCCTCCCCCCCACCCAACCCCCAAGGCAAGGAATATGTCAGAGGAATAGGATTTAGGGTTAGGGGTTTCACTGCTCCCACACTGCTGCTGCTAATGCTTGTTGTGGCCCGGCCAGGTGAGGCGGCTCCAGCTGGCCTGCGTGCTGCATGGGATGCATCAGAACGCAACTGTGAGTGCTTTGAGCTGGTGAGTTCCGCAGCCCCAGGGCCAGGTGGGGGAGAGATCCTAACATGTATTTCAAGATGAGTCATGTCCTCATTACTCACTCAATGCCCGCCCGGGGGAGGGGGGGGGGGGTTGTGTGTGGTGAGGACACAGTCATGGTGTCTGGGGTGGCGGGGGAGGGGAGGGGGGGGGGGGAGGAGCTGGGAACAGGGAGTCAGGGGGTGGGAGGGCTTGTTCAATAGTTAAGCGATCTGTTTATATTATCACTTCACCCTCTGAAGTGTCTGCCCTGTTCTTCGGGAGTAAGGGTCACAGTCACGCGGTTTGGGATGGAGATAGGTTGAGTGTGCTGTGGTTGGGGTGGATGAGCCGGACTTGAGATGGCGAGGGTGGGATAGTGTTGGGCGGGTAGCTGGGTGGAGGAGGGAAGAAAGACTAGCCAGAGAGTCACAGGCAGAGGGGACATGGGGACATGTGAGGATGGGCCCGGGGCCATGGGGGGGGCGGGTGTGAGGGAACATGGGAACAGGTGAGGATTGGCCAGGGCCAGGGCCAGGGCCGGGGGGGGGGGGGGGGGGCTTACATGGGAGCAGGTGAGGATGGGAGGGGGGGGGAGAGCGGGGGACGGGACATGGGAACATGTGAGGATTGGCTGGTAGCAGGGAGTAGAGGGGGCACATTGGAACAGGTGAGGATTGGCCGGGGCCCCCCCCCGGCGGGGTTGGGGGGGGGGGCGCATTTACATGGGAGCAGGTGAGGATGGCCCCGGGGGGGGGGGGGGGGGGGAGAGCGGGGACGGGACATGGGAACATGTCAGGATTGGCTGGTAGCAGGGGGGAGAGGGGGGACATTGGAACAGCACAAAGAGCATCACCGCTGTCACATTGTTATTGTCAGTGTTATTACATCATCATCGTCATCATCATCATCATCATCATCATCATCATCATCATCATCATCATCATCATCATCATCATCATCATCGTCATCGTCATCATCATCATCGTCATCGTCACAATCATTACCATCAATGTTCTTGAGGTTTGCTGGGGGGTTTGTGTCCAGAATTGATGTGGGAACATTGGTTCATCACCATCATCAAGGTTTGTGATGTCTGATGGGGTGCAGGTGTCCCGAGATGACGTGGGGAGATCTGAAGTCGTCAACAAACCTCAGGTGCCGCGTTTCTCTTGACTTGTGACTTCTCCCCCGGATGGCCCTATCTGATGTTGCTCATGCTGTGCTTTGATCCCCGAATGCTCACTCTTTATGCCAAGCATGTGTGACATGGGCCAAGCATGTGTGACATGTGCCAAGCATGTCTGACATGTGCCAAGCATGTGTGACATGTGCCAAGCATGTCTGACATGTGCCAGGCATGTGTGACATGTGCCAAGCATGTGTGACATGTGCCCAGCATGTGTGTCATGTGCCAAGCATGTGTGTCATGCGCCAAGCATGTGTGTCATGCGCCAAGCATGTGTGTCATGTGCCAAGCATGTGTGTCATGTGCCAAGCATGTGTAACATGTGCCAAGCATGTGTGACATGTGCCAAGCATGTCACACATGTGCCAAGCATGTGTGTCATGTGCCAAGCATGTGTGACATGTGCCAAGCATATCACACATTTGCGAAGCATGTGTGACATGTGCCAAGCATGTGTGACATGTGCCAAGCATGTGTGACATGTGCCAAGCATGTGTGACATGTGCCAAGCATGTGTGGCATGTGCCAAGCATGTGTGACATGTGCCAAGCATATGTGTCATGTGCCAAGCATGTGTAACTTGTGCCAAGCATATCACACATGTGCGAAGCATGTGTGACATGTGCCAAGCATGTGT
>KV908620.1:142781-155281 GCA_002005505.1 Botryococcus braunii
CCCCTCTCCCGCACCCTCGCATGCATGCCACCCCAAGTCAATCAGTTATGCACCATCCTCCCGCCCTCTTGCTCCCCCGCACTTCCTCCAACCCCTTCTCTATCCCTATCCAACTCCCACCCCTCCCCTCCAAACTCCTTTTCTTGCCCTCCCTTTCCCAGAACCGCCCCTCTCGGCGGCATGCAACCACCTCCTTTCACTCGCAGAAGAGACCCGGCACATGCCTCGCCACAGCCACACGGGCTCACGTGGGTTCCAGGTGTGCGGGATGCCGGTCGAGGTGGGCGCGCCCCCGGAGTTCGGGAGCCGCGACGGGGACGCTGTGGGGGTCGTGGCCGCGGCTACCGCCGCGGGCAGCCTGGAGTTCGTCACCCTCCAACGCGGCCTTCTGGCCCCCCTCACCGCCACTGTTTCCATCTCTCTTAGTGCGTCTCCCCCCCCCCCCCCCCCGCCAATACCTGGCCTCCCCTCCTGGCCGCTCCTGGCCTGGCTTCTCCCAACTCTCCTGTTTCGATCCGTCTCTGTCTGCCCCCCTCCCCCACCCCCTTAAGGTGGCCTTCCCGAACTGTCCAGTTTCGATCCCTCTCCGTGTGGCCTCCCTAGCCTGGCCTCCCCGAACTGTCTTGTTTCGATCACTCTTAATGTGTCCTCCCCTAGCCTGGCCTCCACGAACTGCCCTGATTTCATCCCTCTCAATGTGGCCTCCCCTTGCCTGGCCTCCCCCAAGCGTCCTGTTTCGATCCCTCTCATTGTGGCCTCCCCTCCCTGGCCTCCCCCAACTGTTCTGCTTTGATCTCTCAGTGTGCCTCCCCCCCCCCCCCCCGGGTCCCGGGGAACCCATGCCTTGCCTGCCCCAAGTGTCCTGTTTCGATCCCTCTCATTGTGGCCTGCCCCCCTGACCTCCCCCAACTGCCAACCTCTCGATCTCATTGTGTCGGAAGAAAAGGGGTTTCGCATCTCTCTTTGCGATCGCTTTTCTCTTTGCCCAAATGTTTCAAGAGGTTAAGGGGGTTGCCTGAACAAGCATGCGAGCGTGTGTAGTGAGGGGTGTGCGCTGGCTGAGCCCCAAACATCCTCTTTTCGCTCTATTATTTGGTCAGGCTTGCGTGTGGCGTGTGTTGCCTGAACAGGCTTGCAAAAGGACATGCGGGGGGGGGGGAGCAGAGGCGGAGTCCCAGACTTCCAAATTGTATTTCCCTTGTGAGGTGCTGCTTGAACACGTTCGCGGGGGTTGCCTTAAGAGGCTGGCAAATGGACATGAAGGGAGGTTGGGGGGCGGGGGGGGGGGGGGGAGGGCAGTGGCTGAGCCCCAAACTTCCGATTTGCACGTTTCCTTGTGCGCTGTTGCTTGAACAGGCGCGTGGGGGTTGCCTGAACAGGCCTGCACAAAGATGTGGTGAGGGGAGTGCGCTGGATGGGCCCCACGCCGCGCGTAGCTTCCTTCACAAGCGAGAAGCTGCCCAACGGGTACCGCAACACGCTGCTGCTGACGGACGTGCGGAACCGGGCCTCCATCCCCTTCCGAGAGGTGGGCCTGGAGGCCGCTCCCCTGCAAGGGATCCGCGCCAGTCCCACCGGCCGGTACCTCCTCCTCCTCCTGCGGGGCGCTCCCTCGGAGATCTGGGCGGTGCGGGCCCTCCCGCCTCCCGCAACCCCCCCCCCCCCCCTAATGCAGGGCCTCATGCAAATCCCCCTCAAGAGTCTCAATCTTGCGCAAATACACCTCAAGAGTCTCAATATTATGCAAATCCTCCCCAAGAGTCTCAATCTTATGCAAATCCCCCTCAAGAATCTCAATCTTATGCACATCCCGTTCAAGAATCTTAATATCTTTAACTTATGCAAATCCCCCTCAAGGAGTTCAGGTTCTGGCAAGGAGACTTCGTTCATAGAGAGCTTTGTTCCTAGCAGGGAGGGAAAGTGTTGGGGTTTTGGAGGAATCATGGGCTGGTCTTGGTATTCATCTCTGTTTCCATTTTTGGACTGCGCATGGGGGTGGGGTTTTGCGATTTGTGGTTTGGGACATGGGGGTGGTCAGCTCGAGTCCACTTTTGAGCCCATTTGACCCATTGTATGAACCTCTCTGTCGCCCCGCATGTGTGTGTGTGTGTGTGTGTGTGTGTGTGTGTGTGTGTGTGTGTGTGTGTGTGTGTGTGTGTGTGTGTGTGTGTGTGTCTGTCTGGGTGTCTATCAATCTGCCCGTCCGTCTGTTTGTCTGGCTGTCTGTCTGTCTGTCTGTCTCCCTATTGGAGATTTGGAGATTTAGGTTTCTCATCAGGAGCACATTTTTGAGCACGTCTCACGCAGCTGTTGTCGCCTTTGGGAAGTTATGTGGGAGAAGGGCAGCTGCTCCAGCAGAAACAGGGCTCAAATGCATGTGATGCATGTGGCATAGACTATTGTACTGCGTGGGTCGTGAGATAAGCTGTTGTACTGCTTGGGGAGCAGGTGGGAGGCGGTAGCTGGCCCAGCAGGGTCAGGGTTCTGGACCTTCCATTCACCGCAGTCGAATGGGTCATCCCAGGGACCGAGCCCCCGGGGACCCCAGCCGAGGGAGCGAACTGGACCTCCTGGGACCGCTCTCCAAACGCGCGCTCTGCTTCTGTGTCTGCTTACCTTGAAGACTTCACTCCCAAGCGTGAGCAACATTCTAACAGCTCTTTTACTTTCTAACGGCTCTTTAACTTTCTGACGGCTCTTTAACTCTCTGACGGCTTTTTAACTTTCTAACAGCTCTTTAACTTTCTAACAGCTCTTTTACTTTCTAACGGCTCTTTAACTTTTTGACGGCTCTTTAACTCTCTGACGGCTTTTTAACTTTCTAACAGCTCTTTTACTTTCTAACGGCTCTTTAACTTTCCAACAGCTCTTTAACTTTCTAACAGCTCTTTAACTCTCTGACGGCTCTTTAACTTTCTAACAGCTCTTTTACTTTCTAACGGCTCTTTAACTTTCCAACAGCTCTTTAATTTTCTAACAGCTCTTTAACTCTCTGACGGCTCTTTAACTTTCTGATGGCTCTTCCCCTTCTTGCTCACGCGCCAACAAATAATTCGCAGGATAATAATTGCTGACATATGCGAACGTGTATCTTTCTTATGTGCCTATCTGGCTTTTCCGCATATCTATCCACGCGTCTTGTATGCATAGATAGATATGCATATCTATCTATGTGGGTATTTGCCTGTCTGGCTGTTATGCAATCTATATGCATATCTATCTATGTGGGTATTTGCCTGTCTGGCTGTTATGCAATCTATATGCATATCTATCTATGTGGGTATATGCCTGTCTGGCTGTTATGCAATCTATATACATGTTGCTTCTGTGTACACATGTGTGGTTCCTCGTGTGACACTGTAAACTTGCTTTATGGAGAGAGTAGTAGACTAGTTGCGAGCCTCGCCAGCGATACAAGTGTTTCCTTTTTGAGCCCCTGCTGGTTGTGTAAGGCAGACATTCTTAGTGCATCTGCCAACCATTGTTTCAGATCAGTACTTTTGCCTCCCTTCCCACACGCGCTGGACTATACTTTGTGCCGGATTTGTGTACCTGTCTGAAAGCAAGCAGCCCGCTCATGTTGGACCAGAGGCAACAAGTGTGCTGCCCTCAGTGCGTTGATGCAATGCTCTGAGAGGGGCTCTGGCACAAGCATGCGCACATAACACACGCAGCCCTCCCTCCACCCCCCCCCCCCCAACACACACACACACACACACACACACACACACACACACACACACGCACACCAGACACACAGAGGGGGGACAGAGTGAAAATGAGAGAGAGAAGGGGGGGGAGGGAGGCGTGCGGATGCAACCAATGGAGTGCAGATTGTGTGGCAGACTGGGAGGCGAAAAGGGGGGGGGGCGAAATTGGGATGAAGAGTACAGGTGCTCGCGGGGTTCAGGGGTTGAGGATGGTGGTTATGTGATGTGAGCGGGCCAGTGTGGGTGAAGGTGGGAGGTGTTTTGTAGTCTTCATCGCATGTGTGAGAGAGGGTGGGGGTGGGTGTGTGGTGATTGGTGTGGTGCGGTGCCCTTTGGATTGAAGAATGTCCGAACGCAGGACATGAGAGAATCTTGGTAACGCCCTGAAACGGAAGAGCACAAAATGAAATAAATTAAAAAACAGCTCAACACACACACAACACACACAGAACACAACATAACACAAAAACAAAATAAAAACAGCTCAACACACACACAACACACACAGAACACAACATAACACAAAAACAAAATAAAAAACATTAAATACAATATTAAAAAAAACACAAAATGCAGAATTTCCAAAAAAAAAAAAAAAAAAAAAAAACAAAAGAAGAGTGAAAAGAAGTCTCCCAAAAACTTATAAAACCGCCCGAAAACCGCGGGAAGGTTCCTGAAATGGTGAGGGAGGGGGTGCAGGGCCTGCCAGTCCCTCTACAGAGGACCTCCCGGAGGAGCGCCTTGCCTTCGCCCTCGGAGATGGCCGTGTCGGAGTGCTCGCCGTCAAGGGCCGCAAGGTGCTGCTTGCTGCTTCCTGTTGTTGCTTAACTCCCACTTATTCTTCCATTAGTCATTGTTCTTCCTATTGTCACTTGAGTCCATCTTATTCTTCCCAAAGTCACTTACTCTTCCCATCACGACTTGAGAGTCCTACTCATTCTTCCAATTGTCAGTCCTACACATTCTTCCAATTGTCACTATTTGAGAGTCCTACTTATTCTTCCAATTGCCACTTATTCTTCCCACTACTCCTGAAGTCCTACTCAATCTTCCCATGGGTACTTATTCTTCCCATTGTCACTGATACTTCCCATTATTACTTCATCTTCCCCTTATACTGAATTCCTGCTTATTTCTCCCGTTGTCCCATATTCGTCTCATGATTTCTGGGGTCCTGCTCATTGTTCCCATTGTCTGCTTTATCCTTCCCAATCTTAACAAGTCCTGCTCACTTTCTCCCCCATTGTTACTCACTCTTCCCATTATTGCTGGAGTCTGTGTGTGCGCGCTCGCACTCCCCCCTCTTGCACGCAGTTCCGCCTGTGAGGTGTGCACACTTCAATATCAAAAAAATGCCCCATAAAAGTATAGCACCTGCCTTGGGGGTGGGGGAATCGAGCCAGCACCCGTTGCGGGCTGTGCTTGCCGCTCCCCCCACTGCCGTCGCGAGAGGCTGTGTCGGAAGGAAGGAACTATTACAGATACATATTGCTTTTGTTTTTCAGAGTGTCCAATCTGTGAATGGATAAAAGTCAAAGAATTACATCAGAACCGCGCGGAGTGGGAGAGCGCAGGTGAGCGACACGAAGCCAAAGAGGCCCCAGTGGCCGCTGATGTCGGGGGCGAGCGAAGCCATCACGACTGCGGTGGCGGGGTGGGGCCACATCGTGCTACTGGGGGATGCGGACGGCAACCTCAGCCGCTGGGACACCCTCACCGGCAAGGTTTCCACCATCTCCTCCACCCAGGTGACTCGCAGCCCTCCCCCATTCCCTCCCAACCCCTCACCATCTCCTCCAACCCCTCACCATCTCCATCTCCCGCCCCTCACCATCTCCTCCACCTCTCACCATCTCCCACCCCTCCCTCTATTCCCTCCTCCCACCCCCCGCCCCCCTTCCCCCTCCACCACCCAGTATCCCTTTTGCGCTGGACCGGAACTTTCGCCCCCCCCCCCCCCCAACACACCCACACACACACACACACACACACACACACACACACACACACACACACACACACACACACACACACACTTACACTCAACAGGGCTGCTTTCTACCCACACACACACACACACACACACACACACATGCGCACACACACACACACACACACACACACACGCACACACACACACACACGCACATACACAATTTAAAGAGAGTGGGGAGGGGAAAATCACGAATTGCATATATTCCGTGACCTCACTGTTTAATCTGCCGTTTTGTATCAGTTCTTAAAAGAGGAAGCAAGGATTGAGCCCCTGCCTGTGAGGGGCGCAGGGGGCGGTGAGACGTATACAGCTCGCGCCTCCTCCAGCAGAGGCTCTGGTACTGGAGTCCGGCGGCACTACAGGCAGTACCGCTCGGGTCGCGGTACTCTTTGCGAATGGCGCATTTGGCGTGTGGGAGCTCGACCGCCAGCTGGACCTTGCTCCGGTACGCATTCAGCTTTGAATGGCAAAGGCCCCTTGGGGCTATCAGATTCGGGGAAGACTTCCCTTAGCAGGTTTTGAATGGAAAGCTCATGTTGCATTTGAAGGCGGATGGCGGGAGGCCATCTTGTTTCCCTCCAACTTCCTCCAAGACTTCCTCCAGAAAGGAACTGCACAAGCAAAATCGAAATAGCGTGGCCGGCGGGCATTGTGTTTGGTGAATGTTGCTTGAGTTCATCCGAGGTGCTAGTTACTTCTCTCTCCCCCTCTTCCGCCATGCTTGCCACCCCTTTCCCAACCTCCCCCCTCCTGTGCGTGTGTATGTGCGTGTGTGTGTGTGCGTGCGTGCGTGTGTGTGTGTGTGTGTGTGTGTGTGTGTGTGTGTGTGTGTGTGTGTGTGTGTGTGTGTGTGTGTGTGTGCACGCGCGCGAGCGCATGCAAGCCCCCGGGGGGGGGGGGGGGGCTGGTAAAAAGTTAGATTTGGAATTTTGTGCATCTAGACATGCTCATCTGATTGCGCAGATCATCAGCATATCCGTGTTGTGCGTGTAGGCTTTTAATCAGTTTCACCCTCGCAATTCAGCACGGTTGGCTGCGGTGTTGTGCGAGGCCTTGACATGGCGACGATGGGATAATCAGGGATAATCTTATAAATCCAGTAATTAAAAGGGATGATCACGTTAGCGAGATAGTGATGCTCGATACGGGCAAATCTTGTTCAAGTCGGGAAATTTATGTTGACAGGATAGTGATGTTCATGATGAGCAAATGTTGTTTAAGACGGGATACTCGTCTTAACAAAGATAATGATGCTAATAATGGTTAAAAAATTTTGAGGATGGGATATAACCATGATTTTGATGGGACGATGCTGTGTAAGTTAAAGACATTTATGAATGTTGTGGGTTTTTGCAGGGCAGCATGACGGTCAGTGCCAGCGCCAAATTAGGCAAGGCAATTGACGTGGCCTGGGCGCCCCTGCCGGCTCCCGTGGGAGGGGGGAGCGTTCTGCTGGTGGCCACAGAGGATGGCGCCCTGGCTGCTGTGGACGCCACGCAGGCCGCGGGAGGCCGGTCCCGCAGGGAGCGCCTTGCTGCCTTCAAACAGCTCGCTGGGGGCTCCTGGCCTTTCCCTCAGGTCCACCCCTTCACTATTTTTCTGGTGCATGAGCCGCTCTAGACGGGTTAATTGTACACACACCCCCCAACCCCCCATCTCTTTATTATTTGTCCTCTCTTCCATGTGCAAGCCCTTGCTGTTTTTTCTTTGCAAAGTCCCATTTGTGAGGCCCTCAAGTTGTTCCCCCTGTTCACATCCCATTCGCAAGACCCAAAACTTTATATATTGTATTTTTTTCTTATTTATTTATAAATTAATTAATTCATTCCTTCATTCGTTCGTTCCTTTGTTGGTTCGTTGGTTCGTTCGTTCGTTCATTCATTCATTCATTCATTCATCCATCCATCCATTCATTCGTTTTCCTTTATCTATTGGTTTATTTGTAACGGACTCTGTCTAATCTTGATGGAAATCGTGACAGAGATGCGGTGAGGGCAGGGCGGGCTGGCGGCTCCCGACCCCGTAGGCTCCTCGCTGCTGCTGCCCCGGGCGTGGGCGGCGCTTCTGCGACTGATGCTGCAACAGGGTGTGCCGATCGAAACCCTAAGGGCCCTGTCAGGCCCCCCTGCGGCTGGAGACGAAGCCCTGGAGGAGTCCGTGTGGGCTGTGTTGCCTGATGAGGCTCGCGAGGCCTGGCTGGCCGGCCCCCACCGCATGTACACCTCCGAAGCGCAGGTGCGCCGTTCGAGTCCC
Organism: Botryococcus braunii; assembly: GCA_002005505.1. Classification (NCBI taxonomy): domain Eukaryota; kingdom Viridiplantae; phylum Chlorophyta; class Trebouxiophyceae; genus Botryococcus; species Botryococcus braunii. The sequence continues at coordinate 150,741 of KV908620.1, forward strand.
GGTCAGTCTGCAGAAATGTTTCTTGCCTCCTTTTTCTCCCTCTTTTTTTTTCCTTCCATTTTTTCTTCTTTTTTTTTTTTTTTTTTTTCTCTGTTTTCCATTCTCTCTCCATTCACCGCCCTCCTGTCTGTTGTTTGTCCTCTCCCTTCCTTGCTTCCCCTCCTTATGTTTTTTTGCCTCCGTCCGCCCCTCTTTCCCTCACTCCACGCTTCTCTTTCTCTCTTCGGTCCTCATGCTTAACCCTAAGTGTCAATACCTGGCGGATAGATGGGCCCCAGGGCTCCAAACCCTCCTTCCAAAACCTAAAGCCAACAAGGCCAGGGTGCACAGGAAATCACATACCTGGCAAGGGGTTTCCAAACCCTACTTCCAAAAGCTCCACCCTGACCCTAAAGAGGTGTGCCTGAACAGGAAATCACGTACCTGGCGGGAGGATGGGCCACCTTCAAGAAGCCCAAGCGGACGTCGTCAATGGGGACGGAGTCGCGCTCCGGGGATGGGGCGGGGCTGCTGGCTTCGCCACGTCAGCAGTTGCCTGATCAGGCAAGCGTGCCTGATTGGGCTACCTCCTGGGCCTTCCCGGAGGCCAGCAGCAGCAGCCCCGCTCCCGCATCCTTTGGCCCTGTTGCCAATTCAGGCCTCGAGCCCGTGCTGCTCCCCATCAGGTGAGCCACCTTATGCTTTGGGAACAGGGTTTGTCTGAGCCTGCTTGCACTGGGAGTGAGGCATTTCTTGTGTGTGTGTGTGTGTGTGTGTGTGTGTGTGTTTGTGTGTGTGTGTGTGTGTGCACGTGTGTGCGTGTGTGTGTGTGTGTGTGTGTGTGTGTGCGTGCATGCGTGCGTGCGTGCGTGCGTGCGTGCGTGTGCGTGTGCGTGTGCGCGTGTGTGTGTTTGCGCGCTTGCGCATGTGCGTGTGTGTATTTTGCAGCCAGACCACTCTAACCGCGCAATATATCCTTCCCGCCATTGATCGCAATCGCCCAAGCCGCCTGACTAGATGCCCTGCAGTTCCCACCTTCCCAAAAAAAGTAATTATGAGATGGGGGAGGGGGTCCACTTTGTGTGCAGAACGAGCGGTACAGATGAGAGGGGGGCCGGGGCCGGAGGCCTTGCGGAGGTCGAAACCCCCGACAACGGGCACGCCATCAGCCCCGACTCCGCCGCCCGCTTCAAGGCCTTCCGAGGTGCGCCCCCCCCCCCTTTTCCTTTTCCCTTCCCCTCGATCTACACTGCCGCTGTGTTTGCGCTTACACAGCAGTCGCGCTGGCTAGCTCGCTCGCTCTCTCTCTCTCTCTCTCTCTCTCTCTCTCTCTCTCTCTCTCTCTCTCTCTCTCTCTCTCTCTGTCTCTCTCTCTCTCTCTCTCTCTCTCTCTCCTCTCTCTCTCTCTCTCTCTCTCTCTCTCTCTCTCTCTCTCTCTCTCTCCTCTCTCTCTCTCTCTCTCCTCTCTCTCTCTCTCTCTCTCTCTCTCTCTCTCTCTCTCTCTCTCTCTCTCTTCTCTCTCTCTCTCTCTCTCTCTCTCTCTCTCTCCTCTCTCTCTCTCTCTCTCTCTCTCTCTCTCTCTCACACACACACACACACACACACACACACACACACACACACACACGTGCGCACGCGCGCGCGAGCGCACAAACACGTAGGGGCACCCACACACACACGCACAGGCATGTGCGGGCGGTCCTGCAGGCACCATGGCTTCCGAGCGAAATACACACGTATCTTGTGCATTTGCTACCTGTGTGCACACATGCGGTGTCTCTAACCCTTTGCCCTGCTCTATTCTCCTCCTCCTCCTCCTCCTCCTCCTCCTCCTCCTCCTCCTCCTCCCCCTCCACGCCCGCCCAAGCGCCCCGTTGTTGCCCATCTGAGTCCTAGAACAAAGCATGCTTATTAGCAGTAGGGCTCAAGGGTCCCGCAGCAAACACCGCTGCGTTCTCTTGTCCCTAGGGTCCCTTCCGCCGAGTGGGGGACCCCTGAACCCTAAACTCCAGACCCTAAAGCCTGCAGTCATCCCCAGGTGTGAGGGAACACACACCCGGGGATGATTGCAGGGTTCCCCCAAACCCTGACAGGCCTGGATGAACCCCAAACCCTGAAGGGTTTGTATGTATGCAAGCCCTAAATGCTGAAATCATCCCGAATAACCGGTCGGGCGGGGGAGCTGGGGCGCAGAGAGGATGTCCAAACCCTGAAGGGTTTGCATGAATTTGAGCCCTAAATCCTGAAATAATCCCGAATAAACGGTCGGGCGTGGGAGCTTGGGCGCAGAGAGGATGTCCAAGATAACGCAGGTGGGGGCCAACGTGGTGAAGGGGATGTCCCTGGGAGGCTTCCGTTCCGAGGGGCCCGGCGAGGACACCGTGTATCCCCCGGTACCCAGCGGGAGCCTGGACCGGGAGCCGCGGGAGTCCGGGGGCCCAAAGTACGAAGCCAGCCTGGCACTGACCCTGCGGGCCCTGGCCCACATGCGCGCGGGGCGTTCCCTCCTCCATGGCCCCGAGTGGGATGAGTACGCTGCCGCCCTCCGACAAGGGTGCTTCCCCCTCCGCCTTCCCTTCCATCACCCTTCCCTTCCTCCTCCTCCCCTCCATCGCTTCTCATCCATCCCCTTCCTTTCCATCGCCTTCCCTCCATCGCCTTCTCTGAACCGCCCTTTCCTCATCACCCTCCCTTCCACCGCCCTCCCTCCGTCGCCTTCTCTACACCGCCCTTCCTCATCGCCTTCCCTTCCATCGCCTTCCATTCACCAACTTCCGTTCATCGCATTTCCTCCATGGCCTTTCCGCTGGCCACCTTCCCCCTGTCGCCTTTTGTTAATGTTGTAATTAAAAAATCCATTTTGAAAACTTTTTTGGTTTCCCCCATGGCTTTCACCGCATTGCATTCCTCCATCAGCTTTCATTTTACTGCCTCCCCTCCATCGTCTTTCTTCACCTGCCTTCCCTTAGTCGCCTTGCGTTCATCGCCTTCCCTCCATCACCTTCCCCAAACCGCTTTCCCTCCACCGCGAATGAGCAATTGATGTTTATGGGTTCTCAAGATGCGCATGAGGTTAGGGAATTGGTGGATACTTGAGATTGTAATGGTTACAGAGGATGTTTCTGATTGCTTAAGACGTGGATGAGTAGTCAGATGTGGGTGGATACCAGATCTTTTCTGAACATTTGAAATGTGGATGACCATTTGAAACGTTGATGGAAGCTGACAAAGAATATGGTCGACGTGGATTTATATGGTTTTTTCAATTTGGGGGGGGGGGAGGGTGGGGGCGTGCATGACGTGCAACGTGCATGAAAAATGGAGGATTTCAGATGTTGGTGACCACTTTTGAGAGGTGGGGGCGCACAGGTCGGCCGCCAAGGCAGCGGTGGCAGCCGCGGTGGCGGGAAATCCCGGGGAGGCTCGCTTCTGGAGGGCGCTGCCCACCACTCTGGACGCCATCCGCACCTCCATCGAGTCCGATAAGGCGGCTGTCGCCTCCCAGGTCCTGTCCCACCCCCCGTGTCTTTGTCGCTCGCACGCCGCCCTAGAACCTCTTCTTCAATGCCTCCCAGTCCCGCTCACACCCCCTTTTTAAGCTTCCTCCTACGTTCTCTAACACCCCATCTTTCAATCTCCCACGTCCTCCCACCACCCCGTTCGTCACCGCCTCCCGCATCCGCTTGCTCCTCCTCTTTGAATGCCTTCTATCTCCGCTCACAACCCCTCTCCAAATATCTCCGTCGTCCTCTCACAAGCCCTTTTTCAATGCCTCCCACGTCCTCTCTCCACTCCGTTGCCATGGCCGCCTTCGTCCGCTCACACCCCTTTTTTGAACGACTCCTACATCCAATAGGAGAAAAAAGGTGAAAAACGGACTTGTTTTGGTAGTTCCGTTTCTGACAATGTCGGGTTCGCCCGAGTAGGCCGAGCTGGCGGAGGCTCTGTCCAGCAAGCTGAGGGTAGCAGCTGGGGAGGATCCCGCGGGAGTACCCACCAGGGCACTGGCCAGATCAACCACCATTGCGGAGCAGCCGATTGCGGGACCACCGCGGAGGCTGGGGTCCAAGCTAGGCACGGCCGAGGAACCCTTCACGGGGCCCAGCACAAGCGATGCCAAGACCGGTACCCTAGCGGGGACTCCCGGGAGCCCCGCGTCGGAGAAGGCGGGCGTCGGGGGAGCGGCGGATCGCGGGTGGCTGTGGGACGGGGCCGTGGAGGTCGCGGAGGCACGGGAGCGTGCCATGTGGCACGAGGCCATGTCCCGCCGCTCCTTCGAGGAGGTACAGGAACTCCAGGTGCGCCTCCTGTCCCGCTGTACTCCGCCATTCTGTGTGTCAAGTACGGCAACATATGCCGAGGTGCGTTTTGGAGGGGTCCGCTTGAAAATGCGGGTTACGGAGGAGGTCCGCTTGAAGGGGGCATAACATATGTAGAGGCACATTTGGGAGGGGTCCGCTTGAAAGAGCGTATGAGTCATGAGTCATACTATGCCACATGCAAATGCGAGTTGGGGAGGAGGTCCGCTTGAAGGGCGGATGACATATGTAGAGGCGCGTTTG